>JAHBCN010026011.1:0-10853 GCA_019359885.1 Listronotus oregonensis | reverse complement strand
GCACCCAACCCTTCGTGGACTGCCCCAAAAATAAAAAAAAAAAAAAAAAACCCATTTGTTCTAATAAGTTGTTTATTTGTTTCGGGTACGTACCATTCGCTACGTTTTGAAAATTCCTTTTCTGTAGGTAAGACCCGACATTTTTTTTCCCAAAACCCAAGGAAAAAAATTTTTAAAAAAAGGAATTTAAGCATTTTAAAAAAGGTAAGAGTTTCTTAAAAGAGTAATAAACATAAAACCTCTGGTCCAAAGCTAGCAAAATTTTAATTTAAAAAACATATTTTTTTTAAAGGGTTGGACCTCAAAAATCGTTTAAAAAACTGCCTTTTTTTTTAAAATTCACAGAGAGAAAAGGGAAAAGAAAAAAAATGGGATAAGATTGTTTTTTTTTTTGAATCCCTTTTTGGGGTGGCGGGGGGACCCGGGATATTTCGGGTTCATTTTTAACCAAATAAATTTATAAGAGGGATATTAATCCCCCAAAATGTAGGAAACTATATATTCCCCCAAAATTGAAAAAAAAAATTTAAGGGTTTTTTAGGATATCTCAAATATAATATTAATTAACATAAAACCCCCGTTTAGAGGGGAGTTTTGATAATATACCCCCCCTAAAATAAAAGGAAAAAGACACCCAAATTATCATAAAAATTAAAAAAGGGTTAGAATGGCGTATTTAAAAAATTTTTTACCCGTTTTTTTTTAATTTAAGGTATAAAACAGCCATTCTTAATTTTTTTCGAGTACATTTTAAAAAAAAACCACCTCTAAAAGGGGGCGAAAACACTATCCCCAAAAAATGGGGGAAAAATCATATTCAAATTTAAAATTGAAAAAAAATATCCCCCCTTTTGGGGGGTATTTAAAAAAGGGGAACTCAAAAAATCTAGGTAAAACCTGCTTTAATATTGGATAAAAAAAAAACGAAGCTAAGATTTGGTTTCACTGTTAAAAAGGGGGGTTTTAATTTCATACATTTATTTCATTTGACATTTCCCGAAAAACCGGTTTCTTGCCATTTTAAAGTTAATAATTTTATAAATTTTTAAAAGCACCCCCCCATAGTCCTAGGGGTTTGTTGACAACCTTTTTTCCCGAATTGGGGATGTATTTTTTATTTTTTCCCAAAGGGCCTAATTCAAATTTTAAATTTATAAGAAAAAGGGGGGAGAATAAATTTTAATTTTAATTTATTTTCAAAATTGGAACTTTTTTAAAAACCTAAAAAAGGATTTTTTAAAAATTTAAAAAAAAAAAAACGTTTATTCCAATTTTTTGGGGATTAATTTGGGGAATAAAATTTCAAACTGGGAAAAGTCTTTTATCCCCCTCTCTGGGAATTTTAAAAAAACAGGAAATTTTTTGGGGCATTTTTTTTTGCTCCAAAAAGGTTTTTTTAATTTAAAATTTAATTTTTAAACTTAAAATTTTTTTTAAAAAATTGATACTTTTTAAAAAAAATGGAAAATAAAAAAATCGTTTATTTGCTTTAATAATTAATATAAAAATATGTAAGACCCTTTTTTCTAATATTCTTTTTTAAATTTAAAAAAAAACAACCAAACCCTTTTTTAAATTTTTTTTTTTCTTTTTTATTTTTTTTTATTTTTTAAAAGCAGCCCAATTAAAATTATTATTTTTGGGTTTGCACATATTTTTTTAAAAATGTTTACCATATTTTATTTACGAAAACTTAAAAAAATAAATAGAATTATTAGTGTTTATTTGTTTTTTTTGGAAATCTAAAACAATTTTTTAATTGTTATTTATTCAATTCACCAGTTTAAAGTTTTATTGTTATTATTACCCAAATTTCACTGCTTTAATTTTTGGGGGTTTGAACATAAAATTTAGAAAAAATTTCTTTATGATTGTACTTTTTTTTAAAAAATTTGGGGTTTTCCCCTTTTAAAAAAATAATAAGTAAAAACAATTTTTTTGAAATAAATTTTGTCACAAAAAAAAATAATTACGAGAATCGTTAGTCTTAAACCGACAATTTTTAAAACCCGTTGTTATCATTTAAAAGGTTTTTTTTGGGAAATTATTATAATTTAAAAATGAAGCCATTATTACCAAATAAATCCAAATTTAATAAAAAAAAAAAAAAAAATTTTTAGAAGGTCCCATGTAATTAGAAAGAAAATTTTTTTTTTCGGGAAAATTTAACACTTTTTTATTTTTTAAAATTTGGAAAAGGAAAGAAAATAAATTTTCTTCCTCACATTCTGTTGTCTTTTTAAAATTTTTAAAATTTTTTTAAAAAAAAAATAAAATCAGAGCATTTTAGTAAATATTACAAAAACTATTTACAACCTTTTATTATGTCTTGATAAATTACGCTCTGACATTTAAAAGAAGGAAACATATAAAACCAATTTGTTTAAAAATTAAATTTTTAAGGTATATTTTTATTAATTATATTTTTCAAAATATTGTATTTTTAGCTTAATTCATATTTTTAAAGGGTTTTAACAGAACAAAAAATTTTTGAATATCCACATTTTCCATACAATTTTTTTATCATGTTTTTAGTTTGTTGATATTTTTTGCAGACCTCGCTGGGGCTTTTTTTACATCGCATGCATTGTATGTTTGATATATTTTTTGTTGTTTTTAAAAATATAATGTTATCCAAATGTCGCGAACACACGTTTTTTTTTTTAAAAACGTTATTTTTATAAGTGTAATATAAAAATTTCACCGCTATTTTTTTTTTTTAAGTTACCATAATAGGGGGCAGTGATAACAAATAAAACTTTTAAAAGAAACATACCATTTGTTTTGTTTAACCCACTGTTTTAAAAACATAAATAAAATGTTTGGTTTATTTTATGGCATTATTTGGCCTTGTTTGATTATATCACAATTTTTACAAAATGGGCCCAAAAGTATTTTTTTATTTTTTTAAATTTTTAATAAATAGTATATCTTATTTTAAAAAAAATTTTTAAAAACTTATTTTCTAAATATGACTGATCATTAAGTATTACAAAATTTCCTTTTTATATTTCGGGGTTAAAATATTCTCCACGTGTCACCCACATACGATTCGTAATATCTTAAAAATTGCCTTGTGTCTAAGTAACAATTATTTGTATTAATATGTGGTTGGGAACCAGTTCGTAGGTCCCATCAGTTAAATTTTTCCCAGTCCCACTGGGAGTAGTTCAGAGATAGTAGTTTTTGTATAACGTCCGTGGTGGAACAAACCCGTTGTTTTTTTTGGGTTCCCTTCCCCTTCTTTTTTTGGAAAATGGGACCTTTGGGCCCGGGCCCCGGGTATAACGAGCTGAGTCCACCCCATTGCCCCCTATAAACCCTTGCACATCGCCTCCCAAAAAAAAAGAAAAAAAACCCCCAAAAAAAACTCAAAAATAAAAATTTTAAATTTTTTCGTTTCGGTGGCAAGTCGGCCACCGTTGCCCGGAAAAATTAAGAAAAAAAATTTAAAAAAGCAAATTTTTTTAAAAATTTTTTTAAAAAAAAATTAGGAAATTCAAATTGCTTTTTTACTTCTTATGACGTTTTGTCAAAAAATGACATTAGGTTTTTTTAGGGTATTTTATAGTTTTTAAAAGAAAAAAAAGGTGGGATTTGTTTTAATTAATTTTAAGATTCCCCAATTTACTTCAGCATCAAGCATGGGAACCTGCATTATTTAAATTAAAAATTTTGATGAAACATTTATCTTTATTTAATAAAATAAATCCCAATTTCTTTTTTTGAAACGTTTTTAAAACAAGTTTTTTTGCAAAAAATGCTGGAAAATTTCAGTTTTTTTGTGGTTATTATCAAGTGTTTGTTGAAAATTTTTTGATTTGTGGAATTCGGTTTTTCTTTTTTTCGTTTTTTTTTTAACCAAAACCCATATAAAATTTATTATATTCACAAAAAATTTATAAATAACATTTTTTGTGTTTTTTTATTTGTATGGTTTTTTTTTTGTTACTTGGATCTAATAGTGTTTTGTTTTTTAAAAGATAGTACGAATTTTAAAAATTTTATTACCTATTCGTTAAATTTTATTTGATAAGCCAAAAATATATGGTAAAAATAGTTTTTAATGGGTCTTTTTGATTTTGTCTTAAATTTAAAAAGCATTTTTTATAAAATCAAGAAAATAATTATTTTGAAGTAAAATATCTTTTTTTTTTTTTTTTAAAAAAATTATTTTTTTTTTTTTGTTTTTGATTAGGAAACCAAATTTGGGCAATATTTTTTTTTGTTTTTGGGGGGAATTTTTTGGGGGAGAACGTTGACCGAACGGGGGGAAAAAATGGATTAAACATCCAAAAACAAGCCCTCTTAGCTGCCATAAAAAAAAAAAAATATATATAGTTTTAAATTATTTAGAATCGTGGCCTCACTTTCTTGGGGGAAAATCAAATAATTTTTTTTTTTTTTTGAGTTGTCAAATATTTTTTTTTTTAAAGTTTTTTTAAAAAAAATTTTTTAAAAAAATTTTAAAAAAAATGTTTTTTTTTCGTTAAAAAAAATATATTTTTAAAGTTTTTTAAAAAAATCCAAAAATTGATATTTTTTATTTTTTTTAATTATTTGTCATTATACGTAGAATATGAAACAAATCACTCAAAATTTTTAAACTTTAAATTTTTATTTTATTGACGAAAAACTTAAAAAATCCCCCTTTTTTTTATTTTAAAAAAATAAAAATTAAAAAAAAATTTTTTGTTTTTGCTTTTTTTCTTAAAAATTCGTAAACCGATGTAAAAAAAAACAAAAAAAAAAAAAACATGCCCTTTATTTTTTTTTCCTATTTTTTTCGAATTTTTTTTTTTTTTAAAAAAAAAAAAAAACCCAAAAAAAAAAATGGATGGGGGGCCCCCCAAAATTCCCCCTAAAAAAAAAATTATTCCGTTTTTTTTTAACGCGACCCCGCCTACGCTTGCCTACGTTTTGGCCCTTTAGGGCTTGCCTATGTTTGCCCCTTTTACGTTCCGTGGTAGGAAAAAAACTTCTCCTTAATCTCCCTAAACCCCACATTGTATTTGGTATTAAGTATCTTTTTTTCAAAAAACCATAGGGGTTCTGATAATCTATTTCATTTTTAAAAATTTTCAAATAAATTGTTTTCCAAAATCATGTAATTTTCCATCTTTTTTGTCACATGTGGTTGGGACTACAAAAATACGGAACAAGAAAGCATACTATACAAAATTCTTTATTATTATTTTTCCCATGTAAGTAACCAGTCAGAATTTGTCGAGCGTAACGAATTTTAAAAGGGAAAATGACGAAATAAACCAACCTGTTGAGGTTAATGGTTGAATATTATTTAATTCAACGATATGGTTTCTGAAATTATTTTGAAAACTGTTTACGTTCTTAAATGTCCTCGATTTGATCTTTTTAGTAGTTTTTTATTCCGAATAGCAAAAACAAGTATAGTACAGTATGTAACATAGTCTGTTGTGGTAGCAATCCAAAATAACGTTTAAAATTAAAAAAAATAAATTGGAAAAAAAGGGGTTTAAAAAAAAGAAATTTTTTTAAAAAATATTTTTTTTCACCAAAAGACATTACAAGCGCTTTTTAATGACACTTTACAGGCTTAAAAGGTGAATCCTTCCAAAAAGGGAATTGTTTTAAAAGGGGATTTTTTTTTGCAAAAAGGAACTCTGAAAAAAGGAAAAAATTTAAAAAATTCCCTTTAAAACCGTAATAAAAGGTCCACACGATAGGCTCTTTTCCAGGGGGGTTAAAAGGTACCAAACCCCCCCTCCTTTCAAAATTGAACCTTTCAAAAAGACGGCCCTTTTTTTTTGGGGGAAACCAAAAAAATAAAATTTTAAAACAACCCAAAAAATTCATGGGGGGAAAAATTAAAAAAAAGGGGGGAGGGCCAAAACCCAACCTCTGTTAAAAAATTTAAACATTTAAAGGGGTAAAAATAAAATTAAAAGGGGAAAATTTTTGGGAAAAAAAATTTTCCCCAAAAAAAGGTAATTTAAAGGAAAATTTTTTTTTAAACAAAAAAAACCAAATCCTGGGAAAAGCAAAAAGGATTTATAAAAAAAAATTTTGTTTCTTTCCCCCAACTTTAAGATCACATTTAAACTGTTAATCGCGGTTTCATTTTTTACAGTCTTCAAATTATTTGTTTCCCGATGCTCTTCGTCGTCACTTATTTCCACCCTACTATGTTCAAGCGGCAATAATGCTTCATCATTTTCAATCCCAAAATCTTTTAAATTTTTTGGTCACTTAAAAAATTTGTGTAAAGAACTTGGCCCGCCCGAGACCACCGCTAATTCATTTGGTATTTCCAAAATTTTTTGCCTTGCTAAACTCAAAAAGATCAAATCAACGGGGTCGTCATTTGAACCCACATTATTTGCTATTTACCGGGTAGCAGTTTGGTTCAGCATTTTTTTTAAAAAATGTGGGGAAACTTTCTCCCAAGCGTTATGTAGCAGGCACACCGCATCTTTTTTGAGAAAATTTAAGTAATTTAGGTTTTTAAATGGCTGAATTAGAGATGTACAGTTGGTGGCAAAAAAATGTTTTAAATGATCTATCTTTTAGTTGCAATTTTTCTTAAGATCCTTGGCTGGAGGCATTGTCCACAAGTAGAAGAGCTTTTTCGGGTTGGGTTTTTTTCTTAAGTAACCCCGACCTGCGGCACGTAAACCATATCTGCTTCTAAATTTCGCTATCCAAACCCCTACTTAGCCAAACAAAAAAATATCCTTGATCTTTAATTACGGAACCAGGGCATAAACAATTTTCCATTTTTTGGATACTCTGCGGGTCGTAACGTTTTCCTTTTTTCTGGGGCCCGCAAACAATTCCACAAAACCCAAAATAAAAAAATACCACATTGCAGGACCCCTGCATTCAAGTTACAAATTCTTACCTTCCAAATTTTTTTTCTGTTTTTTTAAAATCCCCAAAATTGTCGATGGAACTCTGTACTTTTGAAACAATGCTTTTCCAGAACACCCACGAACTAATTTTTTCTAATATTTCAGACTTTTTTTCTTAAAATTTAAAGTCACATGTTTGCGTTTTTTAAGACATTCTGCTAAAGGCCTACAAAGAGTTTCTTAGACTGTGCATGTACTTTTTGCAATTTTGTGGTGGGGAAAGGGGCGCAACGAAACCTTTTTCGAAAAATAAGGGTAAAACCCGCAAAAAACATTCGGGTTAGCGCATTCACGAAAATTTTGAACTACAAAATACATCATTATTGCTTTTTTTTCATTCAATTTTTTGGATTATTATTGTTTGGGGATTTGGACTAACGGGTTTTACTGGGATCTGTTTTCTTAATGATTGTTTACAGATTTTTAATTTTGAAAAAAAAATGGGGGAGACGAATATTTGTAAGGATATTATTATCTTTTTGTATCACATTCCATAAGATTAAACAAAGCTCAAAAAAAACCCCCAAAAAATTTTCTATTTAAATATAGCCAATTTTTTACTTTACCATTTTAATTCTAATTATTTTTTCTTTTGTTTTATTTAAACCACCCCTTGTGGATGTTCGGGGTTAAAAAATAGATAGTTTTTTCCCGGAAAAATTGGCTGGGTGACCCAAATCGGGCGTTCATAACTCCCCGAGGATCAAAGGGGAAATTCAACTGTCATTTAGTAGTGTCGAAAGTGGTTTTTTCCCAAAATCGGAAGGGTTCCCAAAACCCTGGTGGCCTTTTGGGTGTGTGGTGATTAAAAGAAAACTCGTAAGGAAAAAAAAGGTTTTTTACAAACCGGTTATACTGTATGTGGATTTTGGGGTTGCATTTTTGGGATCTTAGCGTAAGGTTTTTTCTTTTTTTTGGTAATGTTTGAATAATTTTCTATTTTGGAGCGAGAGACTTGATAATCCCCCGGAATGCGCTGGCAAATAAGTCCTGAAGGGTTCACCAAAAATTTCTATTAATAATTTTTTAAGGGGGGTCAAACCAAGTTAAAAAAAAACTGAAAACAGTTAAAAAAAAATTCTTAGGGAAAAACCCTGGAAAAAAAAGAAAGAGTTATTTTTAAAAAGCTAAAAAACCCAAATTAAAATCTTTTTTTTCTGGAGTCATTTATAACAATTTTATTTTAAAAAAAAACAATTAAAAATATTTTAAAAATATAGCTCTGCGAATCTATTTAAATTTAAAATTTTTGGGTTATTTTATATTTTGGAACATAGATAAGTATTGCATTCTGGCGAAAAACCCTTTTTAAATAAATAAGACTTTTTCCAAATCAGAGGAGTTTTTAAACCCATTAAATTAGGTTTTACTTTATGACTCCATGAAGAGTTTTACATTTTTATTTTTTAAAAAATTTTTTAACATTAAAAACTTAGTGTTCGGTTTTTTTTACTTCATTAGATTAACATAGACTTAACAACGTTCACATTTAAAATGTAAAAAAAATTTTTTTCCTAATTTGCGAATTCAATTATTTTTAATGCGGAAAAAAGAATTATTCACAAATTCGCTTTTAAATCAAAGTTCTTTCTCGTTGTTTTTGCTCGGTGTATATACTTAATTATATCTCGTGTGACCTTGTATCTGGGATTTTTGGCTACTTTCCCTCTTTTTTTAAACCCAACTTATAGTACTTTTTTAAACCCCGTTCTCATTTTTATTACTTTCATGGTTTGTTACCCCATTATGTTCTTTTTTTACAATAGGATACATTTTTATAATGGTTTATGTTAAGGCTAAACAAATTTACGTTTTATACGAATGTATTTTTTTTTTTTTTCTTATATAAGAATAGGCGGGAAGTACTACTGATAAAAAAACATCCAAAAAGGAAATCGCTTGCAATAAAAAAGATTATAGGCACGCACCAACCCCTTTTTAAACCCAAAAACGATTAATGGAATCGGACGAGCATTTAAAAATAGTATAATTAAAAAAAAATATTAGTCCAGTAACTGAAGACCTGAAAGTACCAAAGCTGTAAATAAATCTGTCAGTTTTCATTTTTTACCATTTTGGCCTTTGGATGCTTTCGAGCAAGAAAAATTTTTTACAATTCCAGGAACCCCTGAAAATCCCTTTAAAATCCTGATTTGGGTATTGCCAAAAAGGAATTAAAAATTTTTTTTCAGACAAAAAAAGACGATCGCCTCAAAATCTACAAAAATGATTCCCCCCCATTTTTTTAACACCAATATTTTTCGCAAAAACGGGGCCCCCCACTGGGTAGTTAGCCGGGTACGGCTAAAAAAAGCAGAGGGCAAAACAATTTTTTATCAAATCGAAAAAAATGGTAAAGGCATTTTCTGGGATCGTTAAACACTTCTAAGGGCTCATTATAAAAAAAATGATAATAACAAACTATTTTTCAAAAAAACAATAAATTAATGAGATATTCTTATTGGAAAAAAAACTTTGACTGTTTTTTTAAATTTTTTAAAAAAATCAAAAGGGCCCCCAAAGTCATATGCAAGGGAAATACGGGTTTTCCCATTCCGATAAATTTTAATTATTTAAAATATATGTTTTTCCCCGAGTAATGAAACAATTGCCCGGCCCCTTATAAGTGAACTCTTAAAAAAGGGCATTCTAGCGGAGGTAGCTAAAATGAGGGGCTTTTTGTCCCGTTACTCTAAAATTCGATTTTTCGAAAAAAAAAAGGGTCATTTTTTATACAAGGGATCTTCATTTTTTGTTAAAAAAAAATTCTCCAATTCGCATATTTTGGGAGATATTAGCGGTAAATCCATTTTCGGGCCTTGAGGAGCCATTTTCAACCCTTTCCACCTGTTGATGTTGATAACTTTTTTTTTTCGCCTTTTGGAAAGAAAAATTTATTTACAGCTTTGGCCCTTTTTTTTACTGGACATATTTCAAATGTTATTAATACAGAAATTATACCGCCCTTTATATTTAATACAGTTTAGAAAAAAATGTTGTAACCTTTAAAGTACACCCTTCGACTTATCGTTGGGTTGAGGAGATGTTTGTTTTCTTTCGTGTTTTTTTTTTAGAAGAGGCCCGATATGGAGCTTAAAACCCAAAATCTACTATACGATTATATATAAAGCCGGCCTCTATATAACTCGGGTAGTCTAATAACTTTGGGTGGTTTTATATTTTTTCTCGGGGGCTAAAAAAAAAACCAAAAATTTTTTTTGTTTTCGAACACAGCATTATCCTTACCAATTGTGTATTTTTTTATCTTGCTGAAGGGATTACTTGGCCTGACGGTATTTTTATCAGAATAACAACCTATACACAGATTGGGTACTTAATTGTTTAAATTGCGGCTTTTCCATTTTTTCCATAAAAAATTTAAAAATTAGTTATCTAAAATTTTTTTTTTCAAAATATATTTTTTTTTCCCAATCAATATATGAATAAATATTCAATAGTTTAATTTTCTCAAAATAAATTCAATTTTAAAAGGCTTAAAATTTTTATTTATTGTTTCTGCTTGAAATTTTTATAAAATATATTTTTTTATTTAAAAATTTATTTTCTTTTTAATATTTTTTAAAAATAGAACAATTAAAAAAAAATTGAAAGTATTTTTTATTTATTTAAAATTTAAAAAAATCTAATTTTACAATTGTTTTTTAGTTGTTAAAAAAATTTTTCTTAAATTTATTAAAAATAAATAACAAAAAAATGAAAAAATTTAAAATTTTTGATTTTTAATTTTTTGTCTTTACACGTAGAATAGAAAAAATTACCCAAATTGCTAAACTTAAATAGATGGTTTATTGGAACACACTTATCCTTACCAATTGTGTATTTTTTTATACTTGCTAAGGGATTACTTGGCTGACGGTATTTTTATCAGAATAACAACCTTACACAGATTGGGACTTTAAATTTTTTAAATTGGGTTTTCCCATTTTGGCCAAAAAAAAAATT
>JAHBCN010026010.1:0-10899 GCA_019359885.1 Listronotus oregonensis | reverse complement strand
TGCCCCTGAAGTCACAGGCGTCTGATTCACGAGAAGGGGCCAATTCATCCCGAACAAACAGGTGTTAGTTGTGGTTAGGAGGATCCCTGAATCCAAACAGAAGGCGGACAGGACCGCTTTTATAGGAAAAGGGGTTCCCTGGCTTTGAACAGAAAACGGATAGAACCGTTATCATAGTAAAAGGCCGGCAATACGGCCTCAGAAGGAACATCTGGTTCCTGTAACAAGGACCTTGTAGCTCCCCACGTCAATATACCAGGGGAGGAGGGCATGACGGATCTAATCGTCTGCTCGTCATACTTTCCACGAAACAGAAATAACCGGAACACATATTGTGCTCGTGTCCGGTAGCGGCATGAGTAAGGAAAGATGTAAGAACTCTCTACCAATTAGATATCGGATTCATTGGAAGTCTGATCCTGTTGGGAGAAATATAAATGGGTGTGAGCCACAATAGACCGAGCGGTCGCGGTGGAGTGCGTAAAAAGTTTACTTACTTTAAACATAACCTAACCTAACCCTTTACTATAAGAAAAACTCTATCGTTCCAGGAAGATAAAGCTTTACCCAATACTGCGAAAATTACTGCCAATTATTTAGCAACTCAATTTTCCAATCATGAACCGATAGCTTATTACTCCAATAAATTATTTTTTTATAAACCGTAAAATTATAGCATTTTGAGTTAAAATGTTCTTATTAGAAGAGCGCCAAAGGCTAAAATAACTAGAAGGAGCATTTTTAACTCCCAGACATTTATAAAAACTTGCCCTCCCCCAACCATTTCCAACTTCGCAAAAAGATTGGAAATTGAGAGGATTAACTAATATAGGGTATCCACAAAAGATCTTGCTAGGTCGAAGTGGGAGTGGGCCTATGTTAAGCTGAGCAATCCGATTTATTACAATATAACACAAATAGCTTTTTGCCCTCGTGAACTACACTCCCCTACTCCATCGCGTCACATCACATCACGCTCCCCGAGCTCCGTCTTTCGCCACTCATTCCGCGGCATAGCACGCATCGGGCGATTGAGCAATTTTAATTTTATCGTATTTTATTTGTTCATCTTTTTAATATGAATTGCGTTTGTGAATAAGTTAGTACGAATTTCTCATACAAATTCCTTTCCCTCTTTTAACCCCTCAGGGGATGAAGTTCCATAAACACTACCACGTTGTATTTTTCTGGGTAATCAGAAGCCTAATTGCCAACTCTCATGATAACTTCAAAAATGACGATAAAAACTTTTATCCCCATTTTAACCACCCAAGGGACGTAATTTCAAAAATTTTAAAACAGATTATTTTTAATCGTAGTCAATAGCCTACATATCAATTTTCATACTTCTAAGTCCAGAAATGAAATGACCCTATTCTACACCTTTAGGAAGGGATTTTCCCAAAATTCTGTCTTAGCTGGTGTCTTTTATCTTTCTGGTAATCAGAAGCCTTATTACCAACTGCCACATTTACAACTTCAAAAATGACGATTTTTCTATAAAAACTTTCGTCCCCACTTTAACACCCCAAGGGTTGTATTCCAAAAATGATAAATAAGATAATTTTTATTCATCATCAATAGCCTACATACTAATTTTCATACCTTAGAAATGACAAGGTTTGATAAAAAATTTCACCTCCCACTCCACTCCTTAAGAGGAGAGTTTCCTGAAATCCTTTCTTAGCGGACGTCTCCCACTCATAATCTATTATTACTAATTAAGAAGTTTTCGAGCTTCAGTTAAATTATCCCGGACAAATTATTACACCATTTGGTGCCTGCCTTGAAGTAGAAGAAAACAAATTTGAGCACTTGAAAAAACATTAATAAGTTAGGTTGTTCTATTTAGTAATAAAAAGTTCTTACTTCCTTAATAAAGCTTAATTAAACACGTAAATAATTTAAGAAGTAAAGATAATTTTTTGATTAAATTATATTACAAGAGTAAAACATTTGTATTTAAATATAAATAAAAGAGATAAAAATGTAATAATTTTATTTGTAAAAAATCAGTTCATTTCTATTAACAAGTCAACTTTATTGTTAACCATGAAATTACTACGATAAATTTACATGGCAAACATTAAAAAAACACAAAACGCTGTGTTAGAAACTGGTGTTTGTTTTAAAATACTTAGTAAAATGAGGTATTAATAATATAATACTATCATAATAAATAATAAGGTATATCTTAAAAACGACTAAATTAAACCAAATGGTGCAAATAACAAAAAAAGTTTGTTTTTTACTATGATTAAAAAGGAATTTACGTTATCCTTAATCCCTTTACATGTAAACGTTTGTCGACTTTTTTAAGTATAATTTTTACATAAATATTTTTGTATGGAGTATTTCTTGTTGGAATTTGGTTAAGGTTATATTATATTGCATAAATTAAGCTAATAAACTTAAAAAATATATCCTCAGTATCATTAATAAATTACAGACAATGACAATAAAACCAAAATAGGATAAGAAATACAAAATGTATCTCAAAATATCATTTTAGTATGGGGAATTATGAATAGTGGTACGTCATAACCGTCTTGTTAATGGTAAAAAATAGAGAGGCAGTTAAAATTGGGATAAAGTTAATTGGTGCCTAAGGATACGCAGTCTCAATATTTGAAAATTTTTCGTTACTTCTGAAAAATCAAAAAAAGGCAATATTAACTTTTCCATAATTTTTGGGAGTGAAAAATTAAAAGCAGTTTCTCAAAACACCTTTTTACTATAATAGGTAGAAACGTTTTAGCCTCATCAAACTGAAAACGTTTCTTATAAAGTTATTTTTTATCTCTTACTCACAGATTACTTTCTTGACAATTATTTTATTCGTTGTTTCAATCAAGTGTGATACATGAATGTTTAGGACTTCAAGTGCATTCAATAGTTCTACTACAAAATCCAAATTTTTGTTTTTTTTTAAACAGTCTCAAAACAAATAAACATTATTTTAATTTTTAAACAGCACAAAATTGTGCCACTTCAGAAGTTTTCTTTTAACTGGGCTAATCTAGCTTTACAAACTACTGAAATAAAAATCGAAAAATATTGCAATTATTAGTGTACCCTCGTGTTTTGGACATACTGGGTGAATCAGAGGACATGTAACAGCTAATTACATACATGCTTATTTACAAACATATTACTCTTCCTAGCCTATCAGATTCGCCTTACAAGTTCTCTGTGACAATGTGACATTGACAATGCATGTAGTTCTAATCTAAAGGTTAACCTATTACTTAAAGAATTTTTTATTTATATAAAAATATGGCTACCTATTTAGGTACATTAGGGAACTTGACAGCACCCGTTTTTTTCAATTATAAACTGAGCTTCTCAACAGAGGTCAAATACCTTGGTATTGCCTTGGACAGTAAGCTAACATGGAATTCTCACAGAATAATGAAAGCATATGATCAATTTGATTAATGCCGCAGAACCATCGGGAAGACTTGGGGATTCTCTCCCAATGTAGCCCATTGAATCTACACGGCCATAATAAGACCCATGGTAACTTACGGTTCCATAGTGTGGTGGTCCAAAACAGAACAGATCACGGCAAAACATAAACTAGATCAAATTCAAAGAATAGCATGCTTAAACATCACAGGTGATATAAGGACTACACCGACTAGAGCCATGGAGGTGATATTGAATCTCACCCCCTTGATATATTTGTAAGGGAAGCGGCCTTGATGACTCTAACACGCCTCCGCATGGTCGGTCTAGACACTAATGTAGGCACTGGCTCAACTGGACGACGCCGGTGGAGGGATGTTACGGCGGAACTTCCAATTCTACACGCAAGAGCGGACTCAACTGCAGCAAGGTTCATTTTCAATAAATCATAACATAAAGGGAACAATACCAATAAGAGACGAGACTAAAGGAACCATTAGCCTGTACACTGACGGCTCTAAGTACAAGGTGGACACAGGCTGTGGCATATACTCACCAACCATAAACCTAAAAATCGGATGGACAATGGGCGCCGAACCCAGCGTGCTTCAACCCGAACTGACAGCCAAAACCATAGCGGCTTACAAAATTAAAAGCCGCAACATCGCCAACCATACGATCTGTATTTATACAGACAGTAGGCAAGCATTACTAGCCCTGAATAGACCACGCATTACTTTGGGACTTGTACTATGATGTCATCAAGCCCCAACTAACATCTCTCTAAATAATGTGGTCAACCTAACCTGGATTAAGGGACATGACATATCTAAAGGTAATCGTACCGCTGACTCGCTGGTCAGGGCGGCTGCGGAACGGAATCTAGTTGGTGCCGTCCCCACCACTGGATTGACAACAACAGCGATTAAAGACATCATAAAAGAATACTCCCATCGACTTTTTAAAGGAAAATGGGATGATACTACAAACTGCAACTTCGCAAAAATAATGCTGAGCTATCCAGACAAGTCAATAGCGAAAAAGAACCTTATGATGTCCAGGAGGATCCTCCGAACACTAACGGGCGTACTAACTGGCCACGCAGTAAATCTTCCGCCCACAAGAGGAAGCACAAAGGACTTACTGAGGTCTAGGTGCAGTGGTATATTACCACCCTCTGAACATTCAGATTAGGTACATAAGATTACTCAAGAGAACTTTTTCCCATCCTCTTTCGATCTACTCTACAACTATATCTTTTGAAGATTTTCAGTCATAACAAGATACTGATTGAAATCCTGCATATGATGGCCAATTAAAAGATAACTAAAATTATACTAAACAATCTTCTTTCTGTAGGTGTACTTGCCAATATTTTAGTACCTGCTTTGGTAAAACATAATTGGGGTAAAATTTGGCACCTTTTTAATTTTTGTAATTGCAATATCTAAACCTTAAAAATAGACAAATTTGTTATGGTAATTTTAGGTGTTTCCTTGTCAGCTAAATAGTTTTTTAAAACTTGTTTTATTATTCTCTTTCCTAAATCCATTATTAATTTGATTTACTTAGTTTGTTAAATAAATTCAGTAATTGAATAAAAAATTTAAAAGTTAAATATTTAAGAAGCTTACTCTTATTTCACTATTAACTTCTAAGGCTATTTATGGTAAAATTATTTTTTGCTTGCCGTTTTATATTTTTAGCAGGAAACTATTTTGTTAATATTATTTCTCAGAGTATTTATTTAGTACCTGAGTTATTATAGGGTAAAAAAAAAGAGTACAGTAGAACCACGATTATCCGTGCTCCACGGTGTTTCTTACATATTATATATATATTTATGTACACACCAATAAAATAACAGAAAAAAATAGATCTTATAAGTTCAAAGTAACTTTTAAATTGCATAAAAAAATACATAACAGAATAAGAAACAGAATTCTACAGAAGTAAACTTTTATACATACTTAATAAGAAAAATAAAATCTCTTAACTTGTATTTACATAAGGCAGATATATATTACAGTTATCTATACTTTTGAAAAAAAAGTCAGTAACTTTGGTCTGTGCTAAAATTCTTCAAACTGTTTTAATTTTTTGACATATTCTGCGCAAGTTCAAAATGTTGACAAGGTCTGCAGATTCTCGTTGCTCCAAATAGTTGCGTTGCAAACTAATGCAGTTAGTTCAGTTATGATCGTTCCTTTATTATCAGATTCAATGATGCTTTCATCTTTCTCCAGCGTCATTATTTGGTAAAAAGCTCTTTTGAAAGTAATTTCTTTCACTCCATTCCAAGCATTTGCCACTGTAAAAATTGTATCTTTGATTGTAAACGAATTTTCAAAGCTTCATCCAACAAGATCATCATAAATTCTTTTTGATAGGGGCAATTTTTCAATAATGGGCATGCACGGATAATCCGCAGCCCGGATAAACCGCGCACGGATAATCGGGGATCTACTGTACTAAGACAAACATATTATAGTACCAAGAAAGCAAAATCAATAAAATGAAGGCTTAAGTGGTGGCTTAAGGTAGATGCAACTTAAGATGTATCCACTACTTGAAAAATCTAACTGTGTATTAGGGTGAAGCGATTTTTTTTTCTAAAATCAGTTACGGCTGACATAGAGAAAGTTGTATAAGATTAGAATAAAATATTTGAACTCAAAGCTTTTATTATTTGTTCCATATGATGCACATGTGGTAGTAAAAAAATAGGTCTGATTAATTTTGCTATTAAACATTAATATTTACATTTAATGTAATAAACATTTTCTATGGTCAGGAATTATTGTTTTTTAAAATCAGTTTATGTCCTGAATGGCAATTATCTTAAAAAATATTAAATATGCAGTATATTGTATTTTCTTGTCACAGCGGTCTACCCTGGAGTTATGTTTGAAATGAATGAAATAAAATGTCCTTGTATGCATTTTATCTCTACAAATTATTTTTTTATGTTGGTGATAAATTACAGAAAAAATTTTGTAAACTAGATAAAGGCCTATACTGATACTAGTTTAAAATACTTTAACATTTTATAAAAATATGTGCGGAAAAACAAAAATTCATATTAACAAATTAACATTAACCCTTATGATTTTAAAATATGAAGCCCTTAAGTATTATTTTACTGTAAAATTCAATTTTCCTAATAATGTCAGAAAAATTATTAAAAGCCAACAATTCATGTAAAATTAATTTAACTTTAATACAGCTGAGCTGAATGCTATGGAAAAATACACAACAGACTTATAGTTTCCATTTCTTGTCAAATAAGAATTAAAAAAGTTTTAATGTGTATTCTCTAAATTTCTTATTTTTTCTTTTTTAAAAACCAAGCAGAACACTAAAATTTCTTAAATAGCAACATTTTAGTATTAGGTAGACTAAAAAATTACAATTTAGGTAAAAAAGCCCTAATTACTACTGTAATAATTATTGCTCATGTACCTACCCCAACGATGATAAGTTATAACCCATAAAAAAATCAAAATTCATTTGTTAGCATCAATGACAAAAAATCATGTATAACTTTACTATAGACTGCCAAAACCTTGTAACCTAACTAAATTTATAAAAAAAACAATTTTGTAGTTATTTGCATCTTCTGTAAAAATTTGTTAATTTGGGTTATGACCTATCAGCATTAAGTATCAATATGTCTGTTTAATAACGCATCGATGTCTACTTTTAAAATACAGGCTAATAAATAAAAATTTGTAATTTGTATCACAAGTAGCACTCTGCAAATAATACAAATTTTGCTAGCCTTTGTCTTTTTCTGGCATAAAAATTAAATATTTTTCATACTTACTCTATAACATCATTAGGGTTGGGGTTTTCATCAATAAGACCCTAAAAAAAATAACAAATATAAAACTATTATTATTGTATGCAAAGTAGGTATAAGTCAGATAGATTATTTATTTTTAAACAAATTTAAAATAAAATAAAGGTTTAATTTTGTCAGAGATTTTATCATTGCTACTATTCATGGGGTTTGTTGTTGCTTTATGATCCCAAAATATCTACCAATGAAGTTGTTTATTATGTTTATTTTTAATAATAGATACAAAAAGACAATTAAGATGATTTATTTAAAAGAAAAAAATGCATTTCTACTTTTTAAGTTTAAACAAAAATTGTAAAACACAAAAATAAGATGATTGATGATAATTAATTTAAATGAAATACTACAGCTTGGGTACATAAACATTTATTAAAGGGTATCCTTACACATTTTATTTGGATTAAAAAAAAATACATGGATGCCTATGACTATCTAAAAAATTACTAAATAAATTTTACATGAAATATTTAAAATTAATCTACAAATGTCATATGTTCTCCAGTTTCTGTAATAAATTAGTCAATTAAGTCAAAACTACTTTTTCTTTATCATTGATAACATTAAGAATTGCTGAAATGCGATATCAAGGATGAAGCATAAAGGTAGGAAAATCTGCTCTAATAAAGACTTGTGGAATTAATATTTTAAAATGTTTGACAAAGCAATTATTCAAAACTTGTTTTAATCGTATTGCAATGAAAACATTTAGTAAAAATATTCCGATATCTGCAAAAAAACTTCAAGGAAAGGAATGTTTACCTCTGTGATTTCAATTTCGTTGTCGTCTGAATCAGACAACTCCACCGTCTCCACATCGTGAAGCTCTATGTCGAAAACCGTAGCCATATTTCTACTCTTATTTTAGATTACACATTTATTATAACAAATCATACACTGTTAAAGATTAAATGTAAAAAAATGCAGCGTGATTTTTTCGATCTTACGAAACGACACTTAACACGACACCACAAATCGAGGTTATGTGAGAAATCACTCTTGCCAACGCTGAAGGTTTGACACGAGGCATCAGCGGCAGCACTGCGGATTTTTACTGTCGGTTATATTTGTATTATGTGTAGCATAAAACAATACTTCGTGCATAAAACCATTAAACGAATGCTAAAATGCTATTACTTAGTTCTCCACCGCAGGTAAAACTTTAATCCTTTCAGGTAAAATTTCTAATATTTTGTATACAGGGTGTAAACAAAATATCCGGTAATTGTCAATAAAGTTGCCGCAACACCAATTTTGACCAAATTTGGTATACGGGGGATCTTTGGTCCGCTGATCACGAATTTATGTACAAAATTCTTGCTTTTTACACTAGAGTGGCACACAATGTTTTTTAAACACCTTTTAAAAACTTTTTTTTATGTTTACTTTACACCTTTTTCCCACAGAGTGGCCATGTGTACTGAGAAATTCCTTGGTGCATAGGTACCTGGTTGCGGCGTTTGAATGTACAGGTTTGCAAATAAATGAAAAATAATATATGTATAAAATAAATAATATAAAAAAAAGTTGGTAATTGTCTGAAAGTTTCTCTCCGATTTTGACCAAAATTTTATACGGGGTTTTTCGGGGCTTGATTACGAATCTACAAAAAATTTTTCGGCAACATTTGTTTACGAGAATCACATCAAAAAAAATCAAACTAACCTCATTTTCACTATATTCCCCCTTCTTTTTGTATACAATACTTGATTGTTACTCTAAAGTGGCACACAATATTTTATAAACACCTTTTAAAACCTTGTATTTTATTTATTTTACACCTTTTTTCTATTAAATTGCGAACTTTCAAGTTCAAAGGCAGCAGCCATATTTTTTTACAAAAAGCCTAGTGCATACATGGTTGCCGACACGTTGCGGCGTGTGAAAGTGAAGGTTTGCAATTAAATAAAAAAACAATGTAAAATAAATATAAAAACAGGTTTTTAAAAGATGTATGTGACATATTGGGTGCAAATTTAGTGTAAAAATCAAGAATTCTGTGCAAAAAGAAGGAGGAATGGTAAAAAAGGGTTTAAATTTGATTTTCAACTTTGATGATGAATATCTCGAAAAGAAACGTTGCCGAAATTTTTTTGCAGATTCGTAAACAGCGCCCCAAAAAACCCCCGTATACCAAATTTGGTCAAAATCGGAAGGCAACTTCGAGACAATTACCAAAAAGTTTTTAAAAGGGGAATTTTTCCCAAAAGTTGTCTTCCCTTTCTTTTAACCGGGGGGTTTTTGGGAATTTTCCAAAAAAAAATATTTTTTCGGCAACGTTTCGTTTTCGAGATATTCATCATCAAAGTTGAAAATCAAATCAACCTTATTTTTACCATCTTCCCCCTTCTTTTTTGTACACAATTCTTGATTTTGACACTAAAGTGATACACAATACTTTATAAACACCTTTTAAAACCTTGTATTTGTATTTATTTAACACCTTTTTTCCATTAAATTGCGAACTTTCAAGTTCAAAGGCAGCAGCCATATTTGTTTATAAAATCCCTAGTGTATACATGGTTGCGGCGTGTGAAAGTGGAGGTTTGCAATTAATTGGAAAAAAAGGTGTAAATTAAATATAAAAACAAGCTTTTAAAATGTGTTTGTGAAATATTGTGTGCCAACTTAGTGTAAAAATCAAGAATTCTGTGCAAAAAAAAAGGAGGAATAGTGTAAATAAGGTTGGTTTGATTTTTAATTTTGATGATAAATATCTCAAAAAAGAAACATTGCAGAAAAAATATTTCTTCAGATTCGTAATCAGCGCCCCAAAAAACCCCGTATACCAAATTTGGTCAAAATCGGAGAGGAGGCAACTTTCGAGACAATTACCCAATTTAGTGTAGAAATCAAGAATTCTGTACGAAGAGAAGGAGGGATAGTGTAAATGAGGTTAGTTGGATTTTCAAATTTGATGATGGATATCTCGACAACGAAACATTTCCGCCAAAATTTTTCAGATTTAGATTCAGCGCCCCAAAAAACCCCCGTATATCCAATTTGGTTAAAATCGGAGTTGCGACAAGTTTACCAAATATCATTAAATATTGGCTTGCCAACGAAGAATAAAAATGCGGGAGCATAAGTATGTAATTTAAGAAACATTAATGTCTAAAATTTGGTAAGAATACCAGAATTTAGTAATTGTCTCGAAAGTGGCTAGAAATCCGATTTTGACCAAATTTGGTATACGAGGTTTTTTTGGGGCGGAATTTAAAAAAATTCCTACCACTCTCAACAACCCTAGGGAACACATTAATGTGCATTATATTTTAGTTATATCTGCAATACTAAATTATAGATAAATAAAAAAAAACTGCGAGCATACATCGAAACTGATATTTGATATTAGTAAGACAGCGTAGCATATGGATTTCACTCTTTCTTTCTCTCTTTGGTTTTTCTGTAGAAAAATGGAGTAGAAACGATTAAAAATAGCTATTTATATTATAAGGACAAATTGCAGCGTCCATGAAAATCAGCCAAAAATCATTACTCGGGTGTTTTCGGGGATCCCGAATTTAATTCTGGCATTAGAATAACCTAGGGGCGGGTCGGGGGTGGCTCTGCGGAAAAAGGTAATAAAGAAATTGAAAAGTTCAAATTATGAAAAAAAATACTTATAATTA
>JAHBCN010026009.1:0-10867 GCA_019359885.1 Listronotus oregonensis | reverse complement strand
CCTAATAAAGAAACAGGTGTCCGTTGTCAGAAAGGAAGTTTAAAGGTGTAGGGAACCCAATGCTATGGCCCATTCAAAAAAAAAAAATGCCAGCCCAGTATAAAATAACTGTATTTTTGGGGCCCCCCCAATTGCAATAACAAAAAATTTACGAAAAAATTTTAATGTTTTCCCCCCTACTTACACCCCTGATAAATCTTTTATTGGGCAACACATTTTTTTTTTTATGGGGCCGTAGTACCGTTTTGGTGTTGTCTAAGGTTTTTGGTGAAAGGTCGCGGCGGCCCCAAAGGGGAAACTATATCCGCCCCTGTATCGTAAACCGTCGTCTCTCATCATTAGTCATTTTTTGGGGTTTTTGCCCTTTGCGCCATTAGTTTCGATTGTTTTGCTTTGTGTGAATACTTATATTTTGTGGTTGCAATTTTTTGGGTTGATAAAAACCTTCTTATTTTAGTGATTAGTGTTTATTAAATTGTGACTATAATTTTTGTTTATTGTTTTTACTTTAATATCGTAACAAAATGATTAAAAGGTTGTAGGGTTTTTGTTTTTAAATCCAGAGGGTAAAAACCCCGGGTTTTTTTTTACTTTAGGTAATTTTTTCCCCTATATTTAAATTAGGTGCTTCTTATAAGACGTAACGTTAAGTAACCAAAAAAATAATAATATATTATTTGAAAAAAGAATAATGAAAATTTCATAGGAAATAGAGTAAAAAAGAGGGAATCTTAACTATCTTTTAGATGTTTTCCCAAATGTTTGTGTATTTCTGTATTATTAAAAAAAAAAAGGGTTTACATTTAGGTACTTTTATTTCATTTAATAATTTTTTTCATTTTTTAATATATACAGGTCCCTCTAATTGAATAAAAAAAATAAATTTTTTTAAAAATTTCTTTTTGTTTTTCTGTATTTTTTAAAAAAGAAATTAGATTTTTGGTTTTTTAAACTTACATTATCAATTTTTTAAGCTCGACATACTGAGACATAAAATATTTAATGGAAACTGTTGCAAGTTACAAGGGATACCTAGGTCCCAAAAAGGGTTTCTAAACATTTTTAATCACTGTTATTATTTTTTATGAATGTTTGTTATTAGTAAAAATATAGCCAAAAAAACAGTTAAAAAAATTTTTTATTTTTTAATGTACAACCAGAATCTTAGGATTAGATTAAACTTTTTTACACTATCTTGCCCTTCTTTTTTCACAAAATTGGTGATAAGTAAATGAAACTATCAAACAATGTTTAAAAATTTTTTTAAAAAAAACGTGTTTTTTTTTATTTAAAAAGATTTTTGGAAAAAAAAAACTCACAAAAATATCGACCATTTAAAAAGAAGGCTTCTTTCCATATTATATCAGATGATATAAAATCCAATATTACAAATAATTTTAAATATTTTTTGGGAGTATCGTTTAATAACCCCAAAAATTTTGTGCAAAAAATAAAAAAAAATTAAAAAACTTGAATTTGACATTTGATGATATCCCAAATTTATAGATAGTAACAAAAAATTATGGAAGTCTGGCTCTGACCTACTATTCATTGCGCAAACTCCCGGGGCCAATCCCCTATTCCCGCTGCCCTGCACGCCTGGAAAATTTTTTTTCTACAGTATTGGGCTTCCATGCACCTTTAAAATTCCTTGGTTGTCAGTTCTAAAAAAAATTTTTTTTAAAAAGCCAAACTTAACTTTGGATAAAAAAAATTAATTATTCATTATATTGAGGGAGATGGGGTTTTCCAGAAAGGGATGTGGGGAAAAAGCTTAACATCCCAAAAAGTACTATAAATTTTGTTAAATAAAAAAAAAGTCAGGAAAAACACTACTTCGTAGAAGAGCTGAAAGTGGTCGCCCCAAACTATCGAATCAAAAAGGGAAAAAGTTAATGTTTTGAGAAACCAACCATTTAAATCTATACTTACAGCAAACGGAAAGCAATTTCCCATCATCCCCTTAGAACGGCACGGCGAAGAATAAGGCAAATATCCGAATTGCGCTGCCACCTGGGCAGCCCTTTAAAAACCCTTTTTACAAATGCTTATAAAAAAAAACGCATTGGATTTGCTTACAATTTTACTTGGAAACTCCGATTTTTTGGGGGAAAAATAATATTCACCGACGAAAAAATGTTTTAGTCGTGCTACAGTGGGATACTTAGGGGATACAGGCCTCAGGGAACACGATTTGATGAAAAAAAATTTCCCAAAAGGACAGAAATAGTGGGTGATTTTTTGGGGAGTGTTTGGGGGTGGCTAAGTGCACAAGGGTTGGTGTATGTTATTTTATTAAGGGGAAATTCAATGCGGAAAAAAAAAAAAAAAAAAAAAAAAAAAAAAAAAAAAAATATATATATATATATATATATATATATATATATATATATATATATATATATATATATATATATATATATATATATATATATATATATATATATATATATATATATATATATATATATATATATATATATATATATAGATCTAAAACAGAATATCATACTTTCTTTTTTAATGGGATCGATTTCCGGATAGAAATATTATCTTTTAGCAAGATAAGTGTCCCCTTTATATGGCCCGGAAGACGATGAATGGATGGAAGAGAGCGTATCAGGGGTTTTTCCGTGGCCCGCACATAGTCCGGATTTAAATGGTATGGAAAATGTTTGGGGCTTATAAATTAAAAAAATAATTGGAAAAAAAACTTAAGGATAAAATTTAAATTTTTTTGGGGAAAAATTTTTTTTAAAAAGAAATTCAAAAGGTTTTTATTAAAATTAAATTTTTTAGTTTTTAACTTTAAAGAAAAAAAACGGCGTTAAAAAATTAAAAATTTTAAAATTTAAATTTTTTTGAATTAAGGGGGTATTACATAAGGTAGTAAAATATATTATTTTTTACTTGCAAAGTTTGGAAAAAGAAAAGAATTAAAAAATTTTTAGAATTTTTTTAAAATTGCTTTTTTTTAAATTTTTAGCCGTCACGGGAAATTTTAATTTTTAAAAAAATAATTTTTTTTGTTTTTTTGAATTTTTTGAAAATAAAAAAAGATTTTTTACATAACTTTAGTAAAATTTTTTAAAGCGTAACGTCATCAATTTATTTTCAGGATCCTCCCTTAGCGCAAAAAAAGTTTGCACAGAAAAGAATCAATTGCATTAAAAGAAATCAAACCCCTCAAAAAAACATCATGAAACACAAAAAACCACGAGCATTCACCCCGGTGTCGACTATTGCAGGCCACAGCACCGGGGGGGTCGTAACAACCACCCCGTCCGCAGTTATTAGGTCGACAGCAGGCCAATCCGGGGGGGTGCAAAATTGCTTTTCCCTTTTTTGCTCTTGACCTAGAGAGGTAAAATGTGGGTATCGGGGTCAAAAAATCATTCGGGGGTTTCAGCATTTCTTTTACAACTAGTTTTAAGAGGGTGTTGTCTAATCTGCAAAATTTCTGTTTTTTCGGGGATAAAAAAAAGCTTTAAAAAACTAGTTTATTCAACATTCGTTTAAGGTTTGTTTTGGCAATATGGGATAAACTATCAAAAAATAATAGTGTGTTATAAACAATAAACTATGAGTTATGGTTTTTAACTACTCTCTTGTTTTCAAAAAATTTTATTTATTTCTTATCAATTTATTAATATTTAAATTAAAATTTATCCAAAACTGTCAAATTTTTAAAAATTTTTTTACAAAAATTACAAAAAAAAAATTTTATCTCAGTAGTGAGTTATGAAGTTTATAGCCCGATGCCCTAAAATAGTAATACATAGTGCTTTTAAATTTTTTTTTAAAAAAAATCATATAAAACAGGCTCCAAAACAACATTCCCTTCAAGGTTTTCTTGGGGGTTAAAAAACCCCGATTTTTATCCATTTATATCGTTTTTAAATTTTTTTATTTTTAAAAATTTTTTAAATAATTTTAAAAAAATTTTGGGTTTTTTAAATTTTCAAAAAAATTGGTTAAAATTTTTTAAAATTTAATTTTTTAAAGAAAAAATTTTTTATAAAGTAATTTTTTTTTGGTTTTTTAAAACAAAAAAAATTTAAAATTGAAAAATTGAAAGAAAAACTTTGCAGTTTTTTTCCTCCCTTTTTTGGTATGTTGCAAATGCAAAATGATTGTTCCAAAAAAATTTTTCGATTTGGACTACATGCTCTTTTATATCAATGATTTCCAAACTTTCTAATAAATTTAGTATATTTAACACAGCCATATGCTATTACATTGAATTTATCAATGCCTTTATTTTTTTCGCATTAGACATTTAGCTGCATTATCTGTCCGAAAAACTCACTTACAATCATACTCGGTTTTTTTTTCTATATAAAAAGGGGTTTCATTTTTTTAGGTAGTCGGAGATTGGTGCCCAGTTGTATCTACAGTGTCGAATAGAAAGGAGGAGGCATTTTCTGCAGTAACTTTGCCCTACTATGGGTTCATTTCAATTAGACCATCCATCGAGTAAAGACAAACGTTACTTTAGACAATTAAAATTTTTCTTCTTTCTTCAGTATATATTTGATCAAGCAGTCTGCCTGACACATCGTTTCAGCTGGGCGGTACAAAGGTCAAGAGTGCTATAGCTTTCTTAACTTCGGATTGCTCCCCGGCAGTGACTGCTATTAGTTGCATGGGGGCTCTGGCAATCCCCTTATCTTTCATTTTTGGAGGCTTACTGTACGTACAACAAAAACATCAAGATCCAGAAGAAGTTGTGTCAGTAATGTCGATTTTCAGTATTACATTCTTTTTCTTTTTCTTGCTGTTTGGTTTGATAAAGTCCGTCAAATAGAATGATTTAATTTAAAGAAAAAAATTTAAAAAAAATTGAAAAAACCCTTTTTTTAGAAATAAAAGGTGTTGTGTTGTATAGTTACATCCCCAATGTTTTTTTTTCTTAAAAAAAAAAAAAAATAAAAAAAGGTACTTACGTTTTTTATTTTGGATTTTTTTTTAACGTTGAAGAATACGAGTCACTATAAGTATCAATAATATCGATGTCTTCATTATTTACATTTTTACATTTTTCCACATTACATTTTTTACATGAAGCGCGACATCTCGGTTTTCCCTCCGCTTTCCTCGATTTTTGTTTGAAAAACTGCCAGATAAGGTCTTTCTTTCTACCACTTTTTCGAAACGACATATTAAAAAAACTATATTTTATATTTTACACAATATCAAAATTTTCAGTTAGCCGTAAAAACAATGCTCGCGCGCACCGATCTTAACGGAAATGACCCCCGCCCGCGTTCCCCCCCTTTATGTAGACCGGTAAATCTGCGTGTTCTGACAGGAATTTTCAAAGAAAGTGCAAGTGCTTTCTCGCGTAAATATTTAATATAAGAGTTTATAAAAACGAAAAATATTAGGAGATAGGAGAATGTTTAAGAATAAGGACACGTTACAAACTTCGATTGTGCTATTTACAAAAAAATCAAAAAATCATGATTTTTTTAAATCCCGATTTTTGATTAAAAAATCGATTTTTTAAAACCCCTGATACAAATTCAATATTATAATCAAAACAACATTAGTTTTTGCTACTACTACACTATACTATTACTAAACTTATGTGCTACTGCTTATTGTTAATACTAAAGTTTACATTAATTGTGAAATTACCGGTAAGGTAAGCATCAGCACCGGTAACACTTTTTTCGGGAACATTTACAGAAATTATGCTTTTCCCTGCATTATCGACAGCTTGAGATTGCTCATTGCTCTGTATTTTTTGCAATTTCGATTTTGTTCGAAATTAATTTTTCAACATAGCTTTCAGCGACGGTGGATGATTCCATCCACCATGGCGTTTGAGGGTTATGAGGTTCACTCCGGCATTGGCCAGGAGGGTTGCTGATATGCGGCGTAAGCTATGACCAGTATATAAATTAGAGTCAGGCAATTCCAAAAATTTTGCCACATCATTTGGTATTTTAGAAATTTTATTTATACCAACACACTTCCCTTTCTCATAATTTTAAAAAAAATCTGTTGGTGGGTACATTTTTTGGTGGTAACTTTACCTCAACTATCTCAATAGGGTTTACCGTAAATCCTATGTTTAAAATGCTAAAGCATCTTGATTTATTGGTTTTTGTTTCAGGGATTTAAATAACAAGGTATTGTCCTCGATGTTTTCTATCAGCAACTTTGTCAATTCGTCGCATCGACAGGCACCAGAAACGCCTAGTATTAAGACCACCTGAAATCGAAAAATTATATAATTAATTATATTTTATACAGAAAACCTTAATTACAAGAAACGTAAAAAAATATGAAAATGTTTCAGGACCATAAAAAGATTAAAGCGTAAAAAGGCAACTATAATGGAAAACAAAATGCCTACCTTGGCTAAGAGATAACATTCATTAGAAACTTCTTGCAAAAATTGCTCGATTTCATCTCTTCCCAAAACTTAGGCCTTCGTAGACGTATAATTTCTGTATTTTGATTTAAGGAACGCTACAATTTTTCCATATCTGGAGATATCGATGTTCTTATATATCTAAAGGGTTATTTTTTACCATGGAATATTTCTTTGATAATGACGAAGGGGCAAGTTTCTCACTTAAATATAAGACATATGCCAGTAAAACTTCTTCGTTTACCAGTTGAATGCCTTTATTTTTCCACTAGGCCCATTAGGCCCGGGCCTAGGGCCCGTAGTCTAGAGGGGTCCTAAAATCGCCATATATTTTTATGACAAGAAACAAAAACCTTTATATATGTATTTATATCTAATTATTAGAAAATAAATTTATGTCTATTTATTTGGTACAATATTGATTTTAACAAACCTTAATAATATTCTGCATTAATACTATTTGGGCTATTGCTATGATGTTATCATCGCTGGTGAAAGATCCTTTCAAACTTTAAAAAGGGTAAAAACATATTTAAGGAATTCTCTGTCTCAAGAAAATGTTTCTTCATTAGCCCTTTTGAATGTGGAAAGCGATATATTTAATGCAATCATTTAAATAAAAAGTAATTAATCGTTTTGCAATCAAAAAATTTAAAAACGCAATATTTAAATGGTATAATTTTTTTCACATTCTAGAAATTGTTTATTTTTTTATTGTTTAATATTAGGTATTTTGTTTTTTTTTTGTCTTATTTATAATTTTTCCCCCTTTTTTTTTGTTTAATAACTCGTAATTAGATTAATAGATATCCTTATAACTTTAGTTTATTAATTTTTATGTATATATCATTTAAGACGATTATGCATTAATATTAGAATTAGGAGATATAATATTTAATGTTTTGTTAAATTTATTTTTCAGCTAATAATCTTATACACATAATATTGTGCAATTATTCAATAGCATAACTTTAATAGCAATAGAGAATAAATTAAAATCAGTTAAAATTTATAAAAATATAATTTTGTTTTTCCTTTTGTTTTATTAACTAATGCGTTCCGATGTTGCCTATAAAAACAAACAAATTATAAATATTATGTATTCCCAAAAAATTTTGTATATACATGGAAAATAATTTTTTCTAAATGTAATAGCGGAGTCACCTTAGATTATTACTTTGGAACCTGGCGACTTGTATAAAATTTAAAATAAACTATTGAACTTAATAGTTAATTATCCTCTATAAAAATGTTTACCCCTCAAAAATTCCCCTTTTTCCATGGGGTGAATGCCACCTTCTCGGGGTGGAATTTTTTATCAAAAGTAAGTACGAAGGTGGATAGATTGACTAATTCTAAGCAACTTTTGTTTTTTTAAAGTTTTTTTCGAAAGGCATTACTTTTCGAGTTATTCAAATGAATATTCAATTTTTAAAATTTAAAAAAAAAAAACGTTTTCAGACGGTTTTTCCCAAATAACTAAAAAAAAGTAAGCATTTTATCGAAAATATCATACTTACCAAAAATGTAGCTTAAAAAAAATACCAAGAATGGTGGGCTTATGATGTCCGGAAACAAACAGGTTATAGCCTGTTGTAGGTTGGTTCTTATTCGTCAAATGAACATTAAAAGTTTTTACGTAATATAACAAAAACCGATACTTTTTTTGGGAAAATTAAACCTTTTTTGAAGTACTTAAAAACACCTTTATTTTTGTTACACACACAAGTCTTTAATAAATTAAGCAAGTTATGGCAAAATAAAGTTGATCTCTATTTTCTTTTATGAAAAAATGTAAAAATCATCCCCTAACTACCACCCTAATTGAAAATAATCTTTCTTACTTTACAATTCATTTTCTTCTTTCCTGGTAGCCATCTAGATGCACTACCGGGGCAGCGAACCTCTTGGCGTTTGGTTTTGGTCACCCCAAGTTCAGGTTCTGGCCCAAAGAATGGTGTGAATGATACTTGTCTCGTTAGATCATCCTTTTTTTGCCTTCTATTCCCGAAAGTTCTGGTATCCACAGGAGAGTTACCCTTTTGCATTCTCCTAGGACTTCTAGTTTTTTTTGGCATTCTTATGTCAGCTTGGACGTTACTGGCTGTTTGTTATTATGCAGATCCGCTTGTTAATAAGCCTTTCTGTTATTTTCTTTTGCACGGTGCAGTAAAGTATATATTTCCGTTTAAAATACAGAACTGGGTGTTCCTGTGAGTTCTTCATTTTACTGTACCCCGCTCCAGTTCACTGTCGGATTTAGATCTATCTGTATTCCAGATAACTCTCCAACGTGCTTGGATGATCGGGTTGTTGCCCTCACTTGGATATGGAATTTTCACCTTAAATTTTTTGCTAAATAAGTATAAGGGATTATGTCCCATACTAGCGTAGACACCAGTTGGTTTTTGTTGCAGTCGGAAGTAGCCCATTCTTGTCTTTCCCATCACTATGAGGTTAGGTGGTGGAAAGTCCAAGAAGCACTCCATGGCTGCTGTTGGGGTTGTTTTGATTGTTCTGTTATAGCCAAGCATGTAAGTCTCTGTACTTTAGCCAGTTCTGTGGCAGACCCAATTTGAAAAACCCAAGCTATAATAAAACATTGCCAAAAATGTCAAATTCGGTGTGATGCTTATTGCACAATAATTTAAATCTAATTTTCTTTAAAAAAAATGATAAGTTTGCAAATAAAGTAAAGCCCAAAATATCTTATCAATCTTAGATATTGGTTTTTTACACACACTAGAATCTTAAGCTTTCAAACAAGTTCTTAAAAAATTGGAATATTTGGGCGCCCTCCATTTTTTAAAAAGACAAAACATTTTTTTTGCTTAAGACCATTTAGATATTTTCCCGAATTTTTAATAAAATAATTTACTGAAAATATGGTTTAAAAGTACAGTGACGGAAATAAAATTTCGTACACTTTATCTTCGCTTTTTGACATTTTATGTCAATTTTGAATATTTTGGTAAACTTGGCCTTTTACCTTTTTCTCACCTTTAATATTTAATAAAATATATGACTCCACAAAAAATATATAGTTTATTTTATTCAAATATTAAAGAAAAAAAACACTCTTAATATTTCAAAGCGGCACCATTTTTTTTCCCCTAATAAGTTTAAACGTGTGGGCATTGATGGAATCAGCATTTGTGCATGGTGAACATTGTAATTATTCCAGGTTTCTTACTTTTATTCCACAAATCATCACTGTTTTTTTGGGTGGAAATCATTGTTCTTGTTAATTTCCTTTACGATATATCCCCAAACGTTTTCGATCGGATTGATATCAGGGCTTCTTGAGGGCCAAGGTAACAAAAATGTTATTTTCCAGTAGCCAGTCCGAAACTCTCCTTGCTGTATGGACGGGGCAGTTGTCATGCTGGTATTAAAATTTTCTTGTTCAAATATATTGTTTACCGTGGCAACATAACAATTTGGGTGTATATAAGCTTGACTATTAAATCTTTCTCGAATACGGTGGCATATCCTAGCCCTCTGAAAACTTTTACCCCCATACATTAACAGAAAATCTTCCACTTGTTTTAACATGTTTGGGAATATCTTTCTTCCCCCGTTATTTTGCGGCCTATACACTCTAATCTGTCAGCTCTAAATTAAAAACTTCTTATCGGTAAATACTACCCTATTCCAAAATCCATACCTTGCGGTAAATATTCCAGTGCAAAAACCATTCTTTTCTTTATTCATATCCGTCAAAAAGGCTTTTTGCCACACTGCTTCTCAATTCCAATTAGTTTGGTTGTTTGGGTTATCAGCTGTCTGAAATGGATTGTTTTGCAAAAAATCTATCAGATCATTATCTTGATTTTCGTTTGAAATTTTCTTCTACCACTTCAGCCCTTCTCTCCAATGATCCTGTATTTTCCCATTTAGTTCTGAGGCTTTGAATTTCTTGGTTTCCCAACTTGCTGAGCTATTCTTCCCAAAGAAACACTTTTTTCGAATAGAGTAATTACTCTCGCATTCTCTAGTTCATTCATTATCCAAAATTAAAAAAAGTAAAATAATATTATTTTGAAATGTGTGACAGATAACAATTTGTCAAGTATGGTATATTTCCAGGTGATCCAGGTACGCAAAAGCCAACATCACACTGGAAAAAAATTTGGTGTGAGATTTTAATTCCGTCACTGTACTTGTAAGGACCTTTTTTAATATATCGAAAAGGTCAATGGGTCGATTAATTGTCAAGACACAAGAATTAAAGTTTATAAGCGTTCACAGCGAATCTATAAATAGTGATGAGCGAGACCGGTCTTGGTCTTGCGGTCTTGGTCTTGGTCTTGCAGCAAGACCAAGACCAAAACTCCTTTTCGGTTGCAAGACCAAGACCAAGACCGGGGTATGCAAGACCAAGACCAAGACAAAGACCGGGTTAAGACTACGCAAGACCAAGACCGACCTGCAAGACTCTTGCACTTCTGCAACTTTTTTTGAAATTGTACTATTTTATTGTTA
>JAHBCN010026008.1:0-10874 GCA_019359885.1 Listronotus oregonensis | reverse complement strand
CCCCCTTTTAATAATAATATTTTTTTTCCCCCTTCTTGAACTGAATAAATTATTGTTTAATATTTATCAGCTAGGTAAGTTTACAATTTGAAATCAAAAAAAAAGTTTTCCTATGATATATGATGACACTGATGCTATATTTTTTTGATGGTATCCATGATTATTATTTTAGCCATGCAATCGTTTTTTTTAATATTGAGTTAAGTTGGTAAATTTTAACATAAACTTAAATAACTTTACAACAATTAAAGATAGGTATAAACTTTATTAACAAAGTTAAAAAAAGTCATAGAGAACCAAAAAATTTTTAAAAAAGGGGTTTAATTTTAAAAAAAAATCTTGTGTAATGCAATATCTTATTTTTGGACCACCCTGATTGTACGGCTATAGTAAAAATGCCCCCCAAGAAATCAAAATTGACGTCCCCGAGCGTCTTTCCCAAAATATCCCGGGGAGTCACAAATGGGCCCCCTTTTCTTGGCCACCCTGTATGTAGTCCCAAAAAGATCACCCAATTTTGCAGAGTCGATCCCCTGAAAAAAAACTAACCCCCCCCCAAAATTATTCCTTACGGCTTTGATTAGACATGCGCCTAAAGACAATCCAAAGGTTCAATTCTAGTTCGGAATGGGTTTTTTAACGTGACCCGCGAACAAAGCTATTGTATTTCATTGATGTTTAAGCCCCCGCAGAAAATATGAGATATAAAACCAATAAAAAGATATTAATAAAAATAATATAAATTCTGTTAGCTAAAAAATTTTTTTTCAAACTTATAAGATAAAAAATATTTCCCGAAAGTCAGAAGACTACAGTACCACAGCCCTTTTTTATTAAACCCCGCCGTGAACAACCACCAACGCCGCAACCGGCAAGAGATTCAGAGGTTTTCCCCCGGGGAGGGCCGTAATCCGGGTATCGAGGGGGTATTTTTAAAATTTAAGGCTCGATTCAAAGATCCGTAAATATATTGATATTTCCATTAAAATAATTAAATCAGTACAATAATTGAAAAAATAAATATATTTATATAATATTTAAACTCAAAAAAAAATTAATTTATGTGCATAGGTCAAGGCAAAGAACATGATGTGTTGTAAAAAAAAATGTAATTTAACATTTAGTTAGTAATTGTACTTAGTTTTAGTTTTGTTTATTTATTTATTAAATGTGTCAAATTTCCCTTTTTTTTTTTTTTTGTCTCAGCCTTTTCCGATTTCTCTGTGGCATTTTTGTTATTTCTTTTTTAACATAATTATTTAAAAGAATGTTTGAAAATATAGAGCACATCATAATGAACATATTTTTGTTCTCGTTACCACAAATACATTGGAGCATAAATCATTAAAGCCTTCATGTTTCTGGGGTTTAAAATTTGTTAGATCCACGGATAGCTTTTTGATTTGCCTTTTTTGGAAGTCACCCAGTATCAGGGTCATTAAAATTTTTTTAAAAACGCGACATATGGAACAGAACGTCTTTAACAATTTCTTGGGGAACCTTTAAACCCCACGTTGAGACAATCAAAGTATTCGTCGTCAATAAGGTTTCCTTACTTTCAACAAGAAAAGAAACACAATGTTACAATTAATTTTTTTACAATTTTTGGGCAGCATAACCGGCTATATAAATTTATACCGATTTGTCAAAATTTATATTCATTTAGGTATTCAGTTTCAAGTAAAACAAAAAATTTTTAGTGAAAGGTATTGTCCCCAACAAATCATTTTCCTGGTACAGCTGTCTCCCCCTTTTTTAATCTCAGCTAAAAAAAAATTACCATCAGCAGGGTTCTAAATATATGTTTAGTCTAATTTTTTTTTTAGCATTTTTTTCAAATATTTTTGGGTAACCAGACGTTAGGAATATTCCGCCAATTTTAGGTTTTCGTCCTTTGGAAAGGTGAAAACAGAAACGGCTGGTTCTCCTGCATCAAGACAAGTTTTATAATTTTGGTTTGCACCCAGGCACACAACAAAAGGCTTGGCATGGTAAATTAATTAAATTGAGAAGATTACCAGGAAATAATAATAATAACAGTAACAAATAGTATCTAATAAGCAAAGTACCTATGCAACGCAATAACAAAAATCAAAAAAAACGACAAAAAATTCCAAAAGTTGGGTATACCTACGTACTTCGGGGAAATTTTCCCAAAGCTAATATTTGTCACTGTTTTTTAAAAAAAACTAAAAAAAAAAAAAAATTAAAGCCAAACACGAATCATTAAAAACACTTTTTTTTAATTATTTTTTAAAAACCCCCACAAAATGTCAAGTTCATTTGCCGCCATTTACTTTAATACTTTTTTTAACACCCACTTTTTCAGAATATTTTTGTTTTTTTGCAATGTCTGGGAAAAAAAAGTCCCGGTCACTCACAAATCTCCCGTAAGACCTTTTACAGGTTTAGTCTTTATCTTAACAATATTTTCTTTCAAAAAAGTTGATTTATTCACAAAAACTCAACAGAGCAACAGGTCATTCAACGTAAATCATATGACAAAACAACAGCAAACGTGTGTCGATATATCTGAAGCCATAGTTGCCAGATTTCCTTGTTCACGGCTTGTTAAGTGAAGTAGGGCTGTGACAGTACCTTTAAAGATTCCATTGTTAATATGTGTATCAAGGCTCGCCTGTTTAGCATCGCCGCCAAAGCCATTAGATTTCTGAGGCGCTAGACAAAACAAAACGCAAAAATGGCATTGTATACACAAATAATAGACTGTTTAAGGTTACAACGCGTTACAGAATGGCAAATATCGTTTTTTATGGAAAGCAGATTAATTGTTTTAATAGTTTTCTTTTTTTTGTGGTAATTGCGATTTAAAAAAAATATATCTTAATTTAACGCCCCTTTAAGAGAAAATTTGGCGCCCCCATCGATTACCTATGGGGGGGAGCTTCCCCCCCCCCCCCGTTCGCTCCGGCCCTGTGTCCGAGTATTTTTTCGAACACGACCCCATTTATTTATTATCGAATTTATTCCATTTGGCTGATACACACTGGAGATTAGAATATCTTAAAAGAGCAAGATATATTTATCTCGTTATAACTTTTATCAAACTGTAAATTTGCCATACCTGATTCTTGTTAATAAAAATAAGTAATCTGCATTCAAAAAGGTAGTAATTCCAAAATCCTTTTTACCACTTTTTATTTCATTTTTAAGTATTTTTAAAATCAGAACTTTGGTCAAAAGAATAATAACATAAATTATTTATTTCAGTTAACTTAACGATATTTTTTAATTTTCTGTTAACTGTTCTACTAGCTTATTATTCCAAAATTTGTAAAGAATGAACTTTCAATAACAAATGGGCAAAGAAAAGTGTTCATTTAGCCTATAGAATAAAGGTGTTACACGCGATATTTTGAATCAATATATCAAATTAAATTATCTGTGCTTTTTGTTGGGTTAGTTGTGGTTAGTTGTTAGTAACTTATTATAATGTTTCCTCTTTTGACAGAATTAATTTAATTTTAATTAATTTAAAAAAAAAAATTAAAAATTAAAAAAAAAATTCTCGACTATGTTAGGTACAAAAAACATTCTTACGAAATAAATTTATATTTCTTTGGCATCCATTATTTTTTATTTAAAATACCATTTAAAAACATGACATTACATGCAGGTATTTTTTTTTAAACATAATATAAAAGTAAGTTGTTTTTTATTTGTTGCACAATTTATTATCATCTTTGTATTCCTTTTATTTCTGGTTGTAAAATGCAAAGAAACTAAATTTTGAACTTTATAAGTGGTGTGTGCTGGGTTAAGATTTTCTAGCGTATTTTTTTCCGCTAAACATGAATCTAAGGTCAAAATTTGGGGTCAAACAGCAAAAAATCAAGAAAAGCCCAAAAAACCGATCAATACATTTACAGGCCAAAACCTGCTACCACGGAATGTTTGGACTAAACTAGAAGAAATACAAAAAAAATTCATAAACAAAAAAAAAGAGCTTTTTAAATTGTCTATATAAAAAGTTATGTAAACATTTTGATAAGATAAAAAAAATTTAAAAAAAGGAAAGATAAACGAAAATATAATTTTGACAAAAAATTTCAGTTCAAAATAGGATTTTTTTTAATAATGTGATTTTTAGGTTTTTTTTATTATTAATAATTTATTTTATTTATTTGAATCCCAAATCACTCAAAATTTGCCGAAAAAAAAATAAAAAAAGAAAAATAGTAATTTTAAATTTATTCCAGGGGTATACCATGAAAAAATCCTGAAAATTCGGTTTTTTATTATAACTCGAAAAATATTGCATTAAGACAAAAGGGTTATATGACTTAAATTAAGGGTTTTGTAAAAATACATAGTTTATGTCCTATAAAGTTTTGTGTGTCTTTTATAATTTTTGAGAGGTTGACGTTTTGTAGTGATGAGCGAGACCGGTCTTGATCTTGCGGTCTTGGTCTTGGTCTTGCAGCAATACCAAGACCGAGACCAAGACCAAGACCGGGGTATGCAAGACCAAGACCAAGACCAAGACCGAGGGGTGCAAGACTACGCAAGACCAAGACCGACCTGCAAGACTCTTGCACTTTTGTCACTTTTCTTTTTAAATTATAATATTCAATTTTTATATTCAATATACAGAGGTATTTCATGCAGACATGACAAAAAATGTGTCGAGAACTGCCTAAAAAGGCAATTGTTTTATGAGTAACAGGTTTTTTTAATAAAATAATAATTAAATCGATCACTTCGTTTTTTAATAAAATTATCTAAAAACGATAACTAGTAGATTCAGTAACATGTTTCAAAAATAATTGTGACTCAATGGTCCGACAAAGCTCGATATCTCCAAAACCGTTTACGACAGAGAGAAACTAAGAGTACAAAAGTTATAGAAGCTGAAAATTACTTACCTATTCCTAATGTTTTTTTTTAATTAGGTATCTAGTGATGCCACTTACTGGATCAAAAATTTCCAAAATCCAGGAAAACATTATTTTTGTGCCACATGTGCCACACTGTAAGAAGTGGCATCATTAGATTGCTCCTTTAAACTAAGATATAAATGTAAAAGTAATGGTTTAATAAAAAATATATTTGTCATTTTATATAGGAATACTTTTTATATAAATGGATTTTAAATTTCACTTCCGGTTTAGACGGAAAAGTCAAAACAATGCCAAAAGTATAATGATGACGTCATTTTTGTCAAAACCGAAAATGTTATATAAAAAACCATCTACGTCGACATTGTACCTATATGACAGTTCAAGAATTTCCAGCATAATATACAGGGAAGCGATTTTTTTAAATGAATTTTTTGCTATAATTTTTCCATTTTAGCTTAAAAGCTAAAAATAAGGAAGTTTTCTTGAGTGGTAGTGGATTTTTTGGAAAAGTTTGAAATAGAAAATAATTTTACATTTTACCCCCCTTTTTTCTATAATTTTTGTATATTCAGTTTTTTACCATTATTAAAGGTTTGGATATATCAATTTTTGTCGCACTATCGAGCCACCTTGTATATGCAGAATGTTTATAAAGTATTTGTACAAACTTTGTACGGCAAATGTTTGACTAATTTGAAATAGAATGCTTAAACTGAAAAGCTTCCTAATACCTTTTTTTTTTTTTAGAAACCAATGTTTAATATCAGAATCATTTTCATGGACATTTTACATTTGGTTGAAATTAAAAGTTTTTTTTCTGCCCTCAAGGTACTCAGTATTGTAATTTTATATGCTTCACCAAAGAAAATTTAAATATTTCCTATCACTAAAATAAAGCGCTATAAATGAATAAACCCCTACATTTAAAATAACCCTTTTAATCAAATAATTTAAATGTACATGTAAGGTTAAAATTGGTATATTTTAAAATTTTAAAGCAAAAAATATAGTCTCCACCTTTATTTATTTGTAAGTATTAAAAAAATATATATTTAATTTAAGATTCCCCAGTTTAAATTATTACTACCAAAAAAAGCAAGACCAGCAAGACTCTTGCAGCAAGACCAAGACCAAGACCGGGTGGTGCAAGACCAAGACCAAGGCCAAGACCTTCTTTGGGCTTGCAAGACCAAGACCAAGACCCGACTTGCAAGGCCAAGACCAAGACCAGCCCGGTCTTGTTTGGTCTTGGATCCCTTTTGTAAAAAAAATATTATCTGAAATTGTGCCAAAAATCTTAGTACGATACTCGGCACACATCACTTTTTTATTTTTGTGGACCTGTGTTATGAATAATTATTTATTTGTTATTTATTATTAACTGTTAATAGTGTTAATGTTTCATTCTTAATTCCTATTTCTCATTTCTTAATTCCTAAATCTTGATTTCTAATTCCTTATTCTTAACCATAGGCGTGCGCAGGGTAAAGCGGGTGTGGATGCCGAGATAATAAATAATAATAATAATAATAATAATAATGGGGCGTATTTCAGGGTGACTCACTCAGTCCTTTGCTATTTTGTATTTCGTTTCTTCCCTATCGGTGTCTCTTCGAAAGACACGCGGATTTGCTGTGGACCACCTGGAAGACGGTTAAGATAACCCATCTATTTTATATGGATGACCTAAAACTGACGCAACTAGCGAGGGACCTACAACAGCTTTGGTTCACGAATACACCAGAGATGTTTGAATGGAGTTCGGCCTCGACAAGTGGCAAAACTTAATTTAAAAAAGGGCCGGTACGGGAACAATTTAGACCTGACCACTTGCCGATAGCGCGCTACTCTGCCCTCTACAAAACAACGAGAATTACCGATATTTAGGAATCGATTAAACCGACTCAAGATGTTTTAAAACCGAGCTTAGAAGCAATTACAGGCGACGTTTACGGAGAATTTGGGAATAATTTTCTAGAATAAAAAAGGTCCTTTACCAACTGCTAGCATTGCCTGTATTGCTTTACTCTTTGGAGTGGTTAAGTGAACGCGAGAGGAACTGCGCGAGCTGGACGTCAGCACATGAAAAATGATGCATCTTCACCGTAGCATCCACCCGCGCTCATCAACATCCCGTATTTACCTCCCACGCCACTAGGGAGGTCGTGGCCTTTTAAGCTTAGAGTGTATGCACGATCGGCTGGTTTTGAGTCTTGCTTGTCAAGTTGCCAATAGTACTGATTCACTGATGCAACTAGTAAGAGCACACGAAATAGCTAATATTGGAGGTTTTATTCAAGGAAGCTGAGCGACAGGGGAAATTCGGTCTCAAATTTGAATAGATCCAAACGACGACCAGTCACTTGTAAGACTTAGTCTAAAAAAACTGCAGTTAAAAACAGAACAGCAGATGCTCTTAGAAGATCACATTAGTAAGCCGCAGCCCTGGAGTATTTTACCGAAATATAGAAAGACTCAATCTACCTCCCAAACCTCACGTTTGGGTTTTTAAAATCTCTGAGCAAATTGAGCCGGGGTTTCCTACTAGCAGAGGATGGGGGGTAAACACATTGGTATACCGAAATCAGTTTTTAAATTCCTGATACTGCTTATCGAGCCTGTCGACAGCAACCCGAAACCCTTATGCACTTATTGTCAGCTTGTCCAGTGCATGCTGTTAGTGGTTACTTTCACCGACATAACGACGCGCTTCCCAGTAATTTTTTTTATCACCTCAGACATTATTACGGCATCGACGAAACACAATTTTGCCATTTGCTCCCGGCGATATCAAGGCAGAGTGGAAAATGACAACTGTCGCATATATTGGAATTATGCATTCCCAACTAGGCATCAAATTGGCCAATAAACCTGATATCGTTTCCTTGATAAGGGGAATAACTCTAGGGTTGGAGAGTTCCGCCCCAGCGGAAATCAACATCGATATAAAGGAACGGGAGAAACGAGCCAAATATTAGTTGTTTTGGATTGTCGGCGTTTTGGGGGCATAAGAAAATGTGTTGGGGGAGTGAAGTGTATTCCCGCATGTCAACATTCCTGAACAACTGGTGATGAAAATGCAGAAATCGGTCCTTGGGTCCCTTCGTTTACTGAGGCAAAATTTGGCCGAAGATCACTGACCGAGGGACGCGAGGAGGGTCTTCGATACGGATGGCCTTCCGCATGACGCCTTATGGGGTTGGAGCGATAGGATACGTCGTGTCGGATCTTTGTAAATAATAATAATAATGAACTGAATAAAACTGGATACGATACATTTCATACATTTGAATCTAAGGATTGTAATTTTAAAATCGAACCTTATCAAATAATCATTTTCATATTTTGAATACAGTAATCTTTTTCAGACTAGTTGGGGTGCCATAGCACCCACGGCACCCACTGTGCGTACGCCTATGTTCTTAACTCTTAATTCTTGATTTTTAATTCTTAATTCTCAATTCCTAGTGCCTTATTTTTAATTTTTACGCCCTCCAAAATATTAACAAAAAATTATCTATTGGTTATTATTTACAACTAATAAAAAATGTTATTTGTATTAGGTAACTACATGACGTTTCAAAGCCAATGCTTTGCCTATAAAAGTGGTAAGTAACGATTATAAAAAATGTTTTAAACTTACCCGCCCAGTATACGTTTAGGATGTAAAGATGATTTTAGATATCAAGCTGTCGGCAACTACCTATAAGAATAAATTTGTCTATACATTTCCAGCAAAAAACGCTGTTTTGGTTAAAACTTAAACCTATTGCTGTGTGTAATACATACCAAGAGTCTTCATGTTGAATTATACAGAACGAACAAAAGATATAAGGAGAGATATGATTTTTAAAACACATATCTTTACCCCCCACATCTTAATGTACAGGGTTTTTGGCTATATTTTGAACGGGGTCTACACGTGATATCTTTAGGAATATTTAAAAAAGTTAAATACAAGAGTTTTATGGTTTTATCTGAACCGCTAGGATTTGCTAAGAAAAGAAACAAATGATAAACGACAAGCTGACAAATGAACATCAACTTTCTTGTTTTTAATGCAATGCCCATATATTTTAACCTATTAAAAGACAATTTTTTCTGATTTCAAAAATATATAGTTTGCCTATGTTTGCATTAACCGTTTTTGGAATATTCAAATTTTTAGAATTCAATTTTTTATTATTCAGACCTCTTGCGTCTTAGCTAGTTACGCGAAGTGGGCTTTGATAAAATACCTATATTATTAAACAAAACAACAAATATTACAGCATTTTTCACCGCAATAAAGTCTGTCAAATTTGATAAAATTAAAGAGTTAGAAGTTAATTATATTGTTAAAAAAAACAACATTTTAAAATAGCTAAAATAATCATTTAATTTGAAATTACATAATTAGGTATCATAAACACAACTTATTCGACCCAGCTACCACCGTTATTAAAGCAATCCTGAATATTGTTTTTTACTTTATGTCTAATCGCATCTAGTATAAACTGTGGATTAAAATGGTTTAATTTCGAATCTCTGTTAGTATTTTTTGAGTAAGTTCTTTAAAGTGGACATCTATTATAGTATATTTTATTCTTTAAATAACCTCACAAAAATAGATCCAACGGGGAGAGATCAGGACTGTTTGGCCAATGTATTGGGCCGTCCTTCCAACCATAAATTATATTTATTATTAAGAAATTTTGACCTGAACCACATTATGAGCAGGAACCCAATGTTTTTAGAAAGTTAGGGCTGTTGTATTCTTAACAACATTTTTTGACAAAACTCGGTCCTTCGCATTTTATTTTCCTCGGTTAAGTTTTGAACCGGTAAAAATTTATAGGGCTTATAATGGTAATAATTTAAAATTTCATAAATTTTCCACCAAGATTTATTGACAATACGGGCAACATCTGGTATAGATCTTTCTGCATCTTCTAAAAATAAAAACGATTTAAATTATTTTTTTTTAAAATTGTTATATTTACCAAAATATAGCAAAACCTCCAAATCCTGCTCCTTTTTCATAATTCTTTTTTTCCTAAAAAAAAGTTTTTCTATCCAAAATTTTTAATAATATAATGGATCGTTGTTTTGCATGGAGTAACCTTTTTAGGATACTTCTTAGATACTGATTTCGGGCCCGTTTTAAATTATTAAATCTATAATAAATTCTAACTATATCTAACTTTCTTGTTCGGAATGACCCATAAAAAATAATAATAATAATAATAATAATAATAATAATAATAATAATAATAATAATAATAATAAGCTGTTTGATAATAATAGCTTTTGGAGGTTTGGGGCGTTTGGGGTTTGGGGGTTGGGGTAACGTCCCCACGGGTCCGAGTCTAGACCAGACGGTCGAGAAACCATCACCTGGCAGTAGGTCAAAATGCACACCCATTATAATGGAGAGACTTAAGAATTCTGGAGAAAGGACGCGCCTGGGGATCGCCAGGGCATGTCGGCCGGCGCTGGAAACAGCACGCGGGGGCGTCGGTGGCAGGGTGTTGAGGGGCGGACCCCTGTCGTACAAGAAACTACAGCCCAACAACAGGAACTAGTTCACCAAGAGAGCCAAACAACACCCAGAGCTCCACCCACCGAAGGTGCTGGAGGAAAAATTTAACCAACGCTCACTCAGGCGGGACTACCACGACGTCGCATGAAATGGACTGTGTCTATGAATGAAACTATTATGCGAATTTTTTTTTAGGGTGACTCAACTAGGTCAAGAGACTATCGGCTATAGACAACAGCTGCATGCCGAGTTCGCAGGAATATCCACATATACAAGTGACACAACAAAAGTGGAGATCAATATCGGGTTTTCTTGAAATAACCTTATTCCAGAAACGCGGCTTAACACCATAAGGAGCAAATCGAGCGGGAGCTCAGAGGTGCTGAAAATAATAACGAACAAGTCGATGAAACAGAGCCACAACTACAACCAGCACCTGAAGCACAAGAACAACCTAATGGCCTTAACCAAGAAGATATCAATGAACTCTT
>JAHBCN010026007.1:0-10901 GCA_019359885.1 Listronotus oregonensis | reverse complement strand
AAAAAACTTCTGCAACCACAAAATATAGGTACTCAAAAAGAAAACCGGCGAAAAGGGCACAAACCACAACAAAAATGACAAATGAAAACGACGACGGTTGACGATACAGCGCGGATATAGTTTCATACCGCGCGCCCCTTGCAAAAACCTTAGACAACCTAAGACCATTACGGCTCTAAAAAAAGTATAAATGTATTGCTAATCACACTGTTTTTATCATTTTAAGTAGGAAACACATTAAATTATTTCGTGGAATTTTGCTATTGCGCAGAATCGGCGGGGCCAACTCTGACAGTTATTTTCATACTGGGCTGGACATTTTTTGATCGAATGGGCCGTAGCATTGGGCTTCCATCCACCTTTAAGCTTCCTTGAGAAAGGTACACAACTGTTTATATTATAAACAATTTATTTTATTATTTTTATGCTTACATGTTTTGCAGACAATGGCTAATAAATAAGTTTATTAACACAGGTCCACAAAAAAAGTGGTGTGCTGGGTGTCGAACTAAGATTTTCTGGAGTTTTTCTTTCCGCCGAACACAAATCTGAAGTCATTGGGGGTCAAACAGCAAAAAACGGAGAGAAACCCAAAAGACCGCTAAAAATCACGATTTAGTTTTTTTTTCTGTATGATATTATCATCTTGTGGTTGTTACTTGTTTTTCTCTTTGTAATATCCAACCGTAATTTAAAAATACATTTATCTACTACTTATTATGTCTTATTTAAGTTTCACATTAATGACATTTTGTCATTGAAAAAAAAAGACATCGTTTAATTAAATCGGTATATTCCAAGGAAGTTTAAAGGTGTATGGAAGCCCAATGCTATGGCCCATTGATAAAAAAATCCAGCCCAGTATGAAAATAACTGCATTTTCCCCCGGGTTTTTTGGCAAAACAAAATTCCACGAAATAATTTAATTTTTCCCTTTTTCTTACACACTGATAAATCAGGGGTAGTTAGGCAATACATTATACTTTTTTGAGAGCCGTAAGGGGTTTTTGGTTGTCTAAGGTTTTGGCAAGGGCGTATGAAACTATATCCGCGCTTTATCGTCAACCGTCGTCGTCTCATCAATCGTCATTTTCGTTGTTTTTTGTCCCCTTTTTCGCCGATTTTTTTGCTTTGTGTACTTTTATGAGAGCAGTAGTAAGTTTTCGGTTTTAGGTTGTCAAAGGGTTTTTTTGGTAAAAAGGGGGGCGCGGCGCGTATGAAACTATCCGCGCTGTACCGTCAACCGTCGTCGTCTCATCATTCGTCATTTTCTTTGGGGGGGTTTAGCCCTTGCGCCATTTAGTTTCGATTGTTTTGCTTTTGATTGTTATATTTTGTGGTTGCAAAATTTTTGGATTGATAAAACCTTCTTATTTTAGTGATTAGTGTTTATTAAATTGTGACTATAATTTTGTGTTTATTGTTTGTTACTTATAATATCGTAACAAAATGATTAGGGGGTTGTATGGTTTTGTCTTGCAAATCCAAGGGTAACATACCCGGCATTTTTTACTTTAGGGACGTATTTCTTATATTTAAATTGGGGGCTTCTTATGAGTCGTAACGTTAGGTAACCGAAACAATAATAATATATCAATTATGAATAATAAAATAATGAAAATTTCATAGGAAATAGCGGGGGGAAAAGTAAGGCAATCTTAACTATCTTTTGATGATTGCCACAATGTTTGTGTATTTCTGTGGATTATTAAAAAGAAATAAGGTTTACATTAAGGTACTTTTATTTATTTTTAAAATTTAATACATTTTTTTTTAAAAGGGTCAATATTATTAATTACCTAGCAGACCAGGCAAATTTTAATATATACAGGTCCCTCAAAAAAATGGGAAAAAAAGTTCAATTTTATGCTAAAGTTCCTTTTTTTCTTTTTCTGTATTTGTTTAAGAAGAAATTAGATTTTTGGTTTTTTTATCTTGCATTATCAATTTTTTTAAACTCGAATACTGTACACACATAATATTTAACGGATACTGTTACAATGGATAATAAAAGGTTATAAACATTTTTTTTACTGTTATTCTGTCTTATGGGAAAGTTTGTTATTAGGAAAAAAAAAATGCCAAAAAGCAGTTTTAAAAAAATTTTTACTTTTTTTAAAGTACTACCAGAATCTTAGGATTAGATTAAACCATTTACACTATCTTGCCCTTTTTTTATCACAAAATTGGTGATAAGTACATGAAACTATCATACAATGTTTGAAATTTATTTTAAAAAAACTTGTTTTTATATTTATTTACGAAGATTTTTGGTAAAAATAAAAAATACAAAAAAATCGACCATTTATTTAACTAAAAGGCTTCTTTCTTTCCATATTATGTCAGATGTTTTAAATATTCATGGTAAGTTTTATAACCAACAATTTTGTGCAAAAAAAAAAAAAAGTGAATGCTTAAATTTGACACTTGATGATGTCAACTTTATAGATAGTAAAAAGAATTATGGAAGTCCACCTGACCTACTATTCATTGCGCAAATTCCGCCGGGCCAACCCCTATTCCCGCTGCCCTGCACGGCGGGAAAAATTTTTTGTTCTACGGGGGGCCCCCTTATACACCTTTAAACTTTCTTGGTATATTCACCGACAGAAACATGCTACACATGGACTACGATTATATAAATTATAAAAGATACAAAAAAGTTATAAAACCAAAAATGGAGCCTTTCAAATTGTCCATATAAAAAGTTAAATAGACAATTTTGATAAGATAAATAATAAAGGAGATATAAATGAAAATGTAATTTTGACAAAAAAATTCAGTCCAAAATAGATCGTTTTTTATTAATGTGATTTTTTTTTTTTTTTTTTTTTAATATAAATCATTTATTTTATTCATTTGAATCCCAAGTCACCCAAATAAGCAGAAAAAAATCCAAAAAAAAAGAAAAAAAAAATTCCAGGTTTTTTGATTATAACTTATAAAATATTGCATTTGGACAAAAAGGTTATATAACTTAAATTAAAGGTCTTGTAAAAATACGTAGTTTATGTTAGGAAAAGGGGTTTTTCTTTATATTTTTTGAGATATTAACGTTTTAAATTGAAAAAAACGTTAACATCTGTAATGTCGTCTTTTTTTCTTTTTTTTCTTTTAACCCCTTTTTATTTCAGATTGTATTCAGAAAAAAAAAAAAGCCAAAAATTTTGGGTTTTAAGCCCCACCATTTTTTTTTTGGACCTTTTTTTTTTATAATAGTCTGCGAAAATTGGCATGCAAACCTTTTAAACAAAGGTGCAAAATATTGTGCAAATTTTTAGCAACTTTTAGTGGGGGTACGACAACTATTTCTCTTTTCTTTACTAGTCTCTTTGTGACATTATCCAAATTATCATATATTTTGACAGATTTTGACAAATATATTTTTTTGAGAGGTATTATTTACTACAGAGAAAGTGATTTGCTATATTAAGCACTTATTATAATCACCAAAATAAATAAAAAAACATATTTTATTATAATTTAAGATTTTAAATTATTTAAATCATCATGGCAATAATGAATCAAAATATAGCTTTATTATAACAGGATAAACCAAAATAAAAAAAATTATGCACAAATAGGTGACCTGAATTAAATTTAGGTTGATTCATGATTTGTATTTGAAAAGTTTAAAATACAAAGATCAAAAACAAAAATAGATTGAAACTATTCCAATTTCTTTGTGACGTCACACACTAACGCCCACTAAAAGTGTGATACAACCATCTAATGCCTCGTGGTAAAAAAAAAAAAATATACGTAAAATACTTTTAAAAAATGGTTCAATAATTTGTGTTGATTGATAAGTTTTTTATAATAGACTACCTATTTTGATATTGAAAAAAATTCTATATAAGTCAGTACGTGTTTTTCCATAACATTATCTTCTATAGCCCTTGGCAGGGGGGCCGGCCCCCCCGGAGGCCACCGGCGAATCCGGGAAAAAATTTTGGGGGGGCCCCCCCAAATTTTTTCCCAAAAAAAAATTAAAATCGTTAAAAGAACAAGGATTTGGCGCCCTTTTTAATGGCAAATGGGGGGGCGTCCCTCCGCGTGCTACGGCCGTCGTCTTAAAAAAACTTTTTTTTTTTTCTTTAGGGAGAGGGGGCAAAACCCCCCTTTTTTCCCCCCCGGGACGCAACTGGCCCTTGGGGTTTTAATCAATATGTTATTAATCGAGTAAGCACGTGTCACAAAACTAGAATCAAATTAATTTGCGTAAAACGTCATTTTCCTTCATTGGGTTTTGACAGATTGATTTCCGGGAAACCGGAAGTCATCGGAAGTCACGTGACTTCCAGAACACAGACAGAAAACGTTAAATTTAATGTCATATGATATTCCCAAGTTTTTCTTACCCTCTTGAAAACTGCAGAAAAAAAAAGGGGTAAGCCATGCTTCTCGATTACGAGGTATATTTTCTTAAAGGTCGGAGGCTAAATTTTGTCAGTTGTTGTATAAAAATTAAGTTTTATTAAAAAAAAACAGATACCCGCAGATTTAAGCGGAAAATCTTAGAATATTAAGTAAAATGTCTTATCCACTCCATTTTGTATTGAATATTTTCTTTTTATTTTAACTAAGTTTTATATTCGATTGCTTTGTTAGCACTTCAAAAAATTGTAGGCCCTCAATTTATTTTGAACCTACTTTTGATTTCATTTTTGTTGGCTGTCATTTTGACAATTACTAAATGAAAACAATTAAAATAACTATGACTTTATGTACGCCTTTTGGATTCCCCACTGAATTACGGCTGGAACCATTTTTGGTTCTGAAGATAACATTCTGGGTCAAATTTAAATCCCCCTCGTATTTCACTGTATTTTACGCATGGAATATTCTAGAAACGCAAATATTTAAGAAGATAAAGCGAATTATTAATTAAAAAAACGGATTAAGTAAAGTTAAAAGTCTGCATACATATAAAAAATATCGTGAAACTGTTATATAAATTTATATATGTATTTAAGCTCGCTGTTGATATGTTTACGAAATGCAATGTTGTTTGTGCTTTATGCTAATAGGGTTAAACGAACTTTCTGGTTCTGGTAACCAATATGGAGCAGTGGCGCAGGAAAGAGCATAAACATTTTAAAACAATTAAATAGTAAAGTAAATAAACAGTAAAAAGTTTTTTTTCGAAATATCGCTTTTCAAAGTTTAAAAAATTTGGCAACACCGCGCCCGCTTCTTCGCATTGAGTCGAACGTCGAACATTTTTTGCAGGGTTTTACATATTTACCCTTGTTTTTAAAGATATGTTTATTTACAATAAAAAATGTAATTGAAAAATATTTGTACTTACCACAAAATTAGGCTGCAAAACAGCAATTTTCATTTTGTAAGGCACCATCATACTCTACGTGGAAGCTAGGTTTTTTTAAATGAGTTGGTATCGATGAGCTTAATATATTCATAGGTCGGGGAATCAGCAAAAAAAGCTAAGTTCCAATATTATTATTTTTTGCTCCATTTGCTTAAAATTGTTCCTGTATTTTATCCATAGCAGATCATCTGTTGCGAGACCACGTGACATAAAAATCTTCAACCTTCGAGCATATACCTACCAGAGGCAGCATTGTTCATTGACCGTGCGTAAGAAAGAACGAGAAAAAGAGAGTACAACCATTCTTTTTCACTCCACGAGCTGATTGGTCTTCGGGGAGGGGTATATAGCCAACCCAGAGTGCTGAATGGTGGACGGGGTGTATACCCATCCCCGCTAAATATTTAGCACGCGGAGCGAGAGAGAAAGATTGTACTTATTCTTCTTTATCTCTCACGCATGCTGTTGGCAAGTTTTTTTTACAATAAGATATTATTTTTTTCTACAAAAAATTCAAGGGAAAGCTTTTAGAAGCCGCCATTTTGTTAAAAAAAACCTTTGATTAAGTACTAAATTTACAATTAATAATAAAGATTTGTTTTTGTTTGAGAATAATGTTAGATTTCATTCCTCGAACTATCTCTTACCCGTTAAAATAAAATTACCACTTTAGGGTGTTTACATTTTTATGTCATTCAGTATATTCCGAACTGCTCCATATTTTGCCTTTTAAAAACTCACTTCCACTCTAAAAAAGCACATTTAAAAGTAAAATTATGTTTTTACTATGATAAGAACTTGTTTTTTATCTACAATCTATTTTCAAACAACGCAATTTTTCATAACCTATCTTAATGAATTGTACACAAATATATTAATTAAGCTCAAGTAGTATTAATCTATGCAAAAACAAAATTTTTATCGACAGTGGCTTTTATGTTTCGTCATGTTTCAAGATTAGTTCGGATTTTTTCCCAAATAAGTTTTATCTGCTTAAAAATAATTTAAAAAACAGTTTCTGTTTATGTGCAAAGTCTTTTCTCCACAAGCTATTTTTAGGCAGTATAATAACAAATATATGTAATTATCAGTTAGTATAAAAACAGTATCTCATTATAAAACCATTAAAAAGTTGCAGTGCATTTTTCCCTCTCCAAATCACTTGGCTCATCACTAATATTAACTAAATCTCCCTCCTTATGCAATAAAACAGGGTTTCCCATGCCCATAATAGAATACCAATTTTAGTAGCTCAATAAAATTGTGAAACCTTAAAAAATAAAAGTTTTATTACACTTATTTACAATCTACTCTTTGGGATTTACTGTATCATACGACTTATCCCAATTTTTAAAAATTACCTCGTTTAAATGACCGCCCTCAGCTTCAATGTACTTTTCAAGATTGGACAAGAAATGATTAATGACACGATGAAGGAAATCCTAATCTATTCGCCGGACTTCTTCAGCAATTTGGACTTTGAGTTCCTGGATGTTTTCTGGACGAGTTGTAAAAAGCTTCGCATTTATATAACCCCACAGAAAAAAAATTCGGGGACCTCGAAGAGCAATTTAAATATCCAAATCGTGCAATGCGTCGCCCATTAAATACTTTTCGCAGAACTCTAGAGGTATATGTACTACTGCTCCATCCTGCTAAAATATCAACGCATTATTAAGTAATCCCTTTTTTTTAATCAGGAATAAATAACGTCTCTAGCATATTCAGGTAACGCTCGGACGTCACTGTTAGAGGATGGTTATTTCTATCTTCAAAAAAATACGGACCAATAATGCCAAATGATTCCACTCAATGAGCTGTTAGTTTAATAGAGAAAGCATCGATTTGGCGTAAGCGTGGCATCATAAACGCACATTCTAAGGTTCTGCCTAGCGATGAATGAATCTTCGTACTTGGAACAATAAAATCCACCATAGATATATAAAGAAGTAGATATAAACCGTTCATTCATAAATTGGCTTTTGTTGTGTATTAAACATTCATAATGTGTAAGAAAAGGACTTCCATAAAATTCCCTGCAGGTAACGTCAATGTTTAGCAGCGCAAAAACGTGGTGGGCCAAATTTTATGGCGTAGTTCGTTTCAAAAAATTATTTATCTATAGAAAATTATTAAAGTATATTTATTTAGTATATTATCCAAAAATATCTATTTTATGAGCAAAGTAAATAAAAAACCTATTGGTTCAATAAGCACACAATTAAACTTTATTTATCATATAAAGCGCACTTCTGAAACTGGCATTGTTAACCGTTAACCATACATAATAAAAAGCTTAAATTTGTTTTTTTAACTTTATCGCAGTTGCCCGTGTTTTTATCTTCATCGCTATCCACCGATTTTTATAGATTTAATTTTATGTCATAAAAGGGCTGTCATCAGGACTGTCTGACAGCCACCCCCAAAGTCCACTAATGAGATCAAACGCATGCAATACCACATGTGAGAGAGGAAATTATTAGACTAAAAAAATATTTAGTTCAGTATGAATATCAAAATATAATTGGGAGTTTTGTAGCAATTAAAATTTGGGATTTGGATTTAAAGCAAAAAATCTATTTTGACCCTTTTATTGTGAATAAATTTATTTTTCTAAATTAAATACTTTTTTAACTTTTATGTTTTTACCGGTGTTTTGATTATTGAGAAAAGGAAAAGGAGAAACGTTTTTTTGCAAATAATTTATTATATTCAGTAACAATATTAAAGTATTCTTAATCAATCCAAAAATATTTAACTAATCTATTCATTTCTATTTAGCATAATATCACAAGGATCAAAATAATCTGAAAGATTTGACACAATTTGTAGAACTCAAGATTCTTTTCAAATCCAAGTAGGGAAAACCATTTTTTCTCCGGGTCAACAAGAAACCTTAAAACAAATTTTATAATTGAAATCGTTCATATGCTATTAATCTAATAAAAAAGCTTATAACAAAACTATACCTTGATGGTTACTTTCAGTTGATTATAAAAATAATTAAACAATTTTTTTCGTTAGTTATATAATCAAATTTTATGCTAAAATAAGTAAACAATCGTTGCGACCGCACAAAAATATAAGGTATTAACAACAAAATGTTATTTGTTCGCCATGGTATTACACGTCAATGAAGTGAAGTTTTATAAAAGAACTGTTTAAATTGTATTCAGAAACAAAAGATTTTTATTACGAGAATCCAGTTTTCTACAAACCTGGCACTTGGCCAACCATTTTTTAGTCTGTTTATTAAAAAATAATACATAAAATATTAAGAAAATCCTCTTATAACCGTACCTAAAAAACACAAATCTCGAGCTAGTTTAAAACGAAATGCAACACCGCCTCACAACACAAATAAAACTTACTACTATTGACTGACGACCTTAGTGACCTAGTGTACAAAAATTATGAATAAACTACAAAAAGCAGTGCTACCATCTGACCGTTAATATTCCGTTATGATTATTTTTATATCAATTTTAATAAAGCAAAATAAAATTAAACTTTAAATACATATTTTATCGCTACTAAGTTATTGCATAACGACATGTTATGATCTGTGATCTCTATAAGAATTCAAAAAGAAAATATTAACAAAGACAAATATCCTAAAAATTCGCCAATAAAGATCGACCTGGCAAGGGTGCATGTGTATCAAGCACGTTTGACCATCAAGTGGTCTAGAGAGGTAGACACTATTTTTTAATGTTTGATTGCTTTTAATTGTAAACAGTTTTATCTCCCTTTGCTTATATATCTATGAAATCCACCAAACCCGGGAAAATGGTTACTACAGATACTATTTTGTCGTAAAGCCAAGTATCTTTCTTGTTTCATTTACTAGAGTATATTATGATTAAATTTTATCAATTTATTCCTAAAATTACATCAAATAAGTTCTTCTATTGTTGTATTTTAAAACTGTGAATAATATTTGTTATATTTATTACTATAAAGTGTAACAGAAAAGTACGATGTCAAAATACTATTTTCTTTTTGGACAGCTACTAATAAAGGCGCGACATCGTGACAACAGCGGATTTTTCGTAGAAGCGTACTTCCGCCACCTTCAGCTTCGCTCATGGATTCTAGAGAAGTAAGATCACTCCTTCTTTATGGCTGTTTTGCTCAAAAAGTGACCCACTAGAGGCGCTGGTGTAGCTTAGGGAACCATTGAGAACAAATGACCTTGACCGCAATATATAAAGTAAAGTTTAAAAACGGCCCTCTAGAACACAACGCCATTTGCAACTGGAGGGCCATTTTTATAACACAAAGTAAGTGATCCTTACCTCTCTAGACTTCATGGCTTTGCTAGATAGATGACACATTCAATATGGCGTTTTAGTATAAATGTTTTTTTTGTTTGGGTAATTTTGTGGCAACTGTATAAATTTCAGTTTTGTGTAAGTACTTAATAAATTAAAATTGTAAGGCAGTGTAAAGTGATGGATATTATTCCTGGATTATCATTTCACAAGTAAATACAAAATATGCTTGTACCATTCTATCGCCAGTAATAAACAAAAACATGTTGGCCGCAATGAAATGCTTTCTCTATCTATGATGTTAGCTCATTGATTCCACTGCACACCAGGGATGTTGCAAATATTTGCATCCGCAATTGCGGAACTTTCGCATCAATTTGAACATCCGCATCTGCAATAAATCTAGGCGGAGATTCATGCGGATGCGGATGTCGCACAAGTTGCTCTACAAAAAAGAAATTAGGTGGGGCCGGCGAGTGGTGCGTGCCGTCCACACGTGATCATTGACCAATAGGAGCGAATATTCCGTTCGGTGACAAGTTCGACTTCGACGCGTTTTTTATTGTGCATCATTTGTTTACGGTAAATCAATCATTACATATTTAGTTCCGCTTAACGTATGAGCTCTATGAACATTTCGGTTATTAAATGTTCCAAGCGAACAACTGTTCAGTAGCGCGGAGTTAATTGACCTCGAGAAGGCGGCAATATTGCTTTTAAATAAAAATTTTGCTCCCAAATTTTTTAAATTCGACACTAACTATTTGATAGGTAATGAAATTATTAAATAAATATTTCTTGCTATTTTACTTCGCACCAAAAGTTTCTTGTAAAAAAAAAGATCCGCATCCCTATCTGCGGATTGGGGTTTTTAAAACCGCATCCGCGTTAAAAAAAATTTATCCGCAACATCCCTGCTGCACACCAAACAATTACTTTTGGATTATCCAGATTGTCTGTAGTGATTTCTTAAGGATTTTCGTGTGACCAATACCTAAAATGCTCTTTCAATTTTTTTTTTAATTGGTATTATTTTTCTTAGATGCTGAGACAGACCTCAAAAAATTGTTGGCTTCCAATTTGTTTCGTACCAACTTTTGATTTTATCTTTGTTGGCTTATTAGTGTATGTATAAAAATAGTATTGAATAATTTTGAGCTATTTTTTTATTCCCTGTTTTTTTGTAACTTATAGTTTTATATAGCAAAATCTTTTTATTCGCGGGGTATAAGTTCCGTAAATATGCCACGAATACAGAAACCTTGAATACGTAATGGTAATTTATATGGGATTAT
>JAHBCN010026006.1:0-16474 GCA_019359885.1 Listronotus oregonensis | reverse complement strand
AAAGACAATATATCTAAAAGCACCTAATATCGAAACAGTTAAAAATAGGTATAGGAATTGTACATCAAATATATCTAGAATGTTCTGAAGAACCAAATTGTCGAATATACAGGGCGTTGCATTTAAATTAGGACAGTTAGTTACATGACAATTGTAAAAACTATTTACTAAAAAAATGCGCAACTAAAATCCCCTACCCCCCCCCGTTTATTTATTATTAAATTTTATAGAAATATGTATTTTTTGAACTGCAAAACGTACAGTTGTACATTTAAAAAAAGTGGATTCATTTAAGATAATTGTTAATTAAAATAGACAATAAATAATTGTAAATTTTTTTATTTTTTAATATATAAGTGCCTAATAGTTTTTTCCCATTTTTGGAAATTTAGTTTCAAAAGGGGGAGAATTTTGGGTTAGTTTACTGGGGCTTTATAACTAAAACCAAAGGTTGTGGAAAAAAACTAATTTTAGATTCGGGATCAGCCCCCCAAAACCCTGCTAAAAATTTTTAAAAATCGGCGTGGGTCCGTAAAGTAAAATTTTCCCAAAAACCCTATTTTTAGACAATGAGAAAACATCCCGGGGGAAAAAAGAGGTTTGTTTATCTCAATTCACTTAAATTTAAGAATGGGTGTGCGAAATAATATTTTCAGTGGAAAATATATTAAAAAAGTAAAAATTAGCAAAACCCCGTAAAATAATCATTACTTTTAAAAACAGCAAAATAAGCATTAAAAACAGGCCTTTTCGGCTTTTTTTCAATTTGTCAATATTTTAAGTTGTCTAATGTTTGCTTGTAATATTTACAAAAGCAGAATGCCATAAAATCAGGACTTAGTCATATATTTGACTGAGTGTTACTAATAATTTGGTACACACACAGTCGGTATTTACAATAAAATTATTTCTTTTAAAAAAATAAATAATATTAAGATAATTACAACTTAATTTTTGCAAAAAAAACTTGCTTTAGAGTTTTAGTTTTTACATATTAAAAAAAAAAACTTAAAATAAACAAGGTAGCTACATCCCATTTTTTAAAAGAGGTTATATCAGTTTATCACAAGAACCAAAATAGCTAGCGTAAATACCTTACTTCAAAATAATTAGCTACCGATCTTACCTACAAACTTATCATATTATTTATCAATTATTCCATTACTGATAGTTTTTAATATTCCAATACAACATGCTGATGATACTCAATAATATTTCTGATTCTCATGGTGCATTTTAATATCTCTACCGGTTTTTCAGCTTATGATTTTATTTTTTTTGTCATTTATCGACAAGCGTTATTTTGTGTTAGCAATGTCTCTGATGTTTATGACATGCACCATTTTGCTTTATTAAGCGCTGCCATACATAAAAGAGATTAGAAGTAGGTCACTGCAGCAAAGGAAATAAACCTTATATATGATGTGTTATATTATATTTATCTAAGCTGAACGCTTAACATTGCAAAATCATTTTCTCGTAAGTTCCAGCTCTCGACGAGCCTGGTTTTTGAGCCTATTAAACTACAATTTTAAAAATTTTGCTTACATTTGTTGTTTAATATTTAAAGAGTTTGTGTAAAAGTGCTTTATTTTAACATACAATATGCTTCAACTGCATAAGCTTGGTCATATGCGTCACCTTGGTGACTTTTAAAGGAGGCCAACTACGCTTTTGATTGGGTATGCGTTATGGACAAAAAAGAGCAAAAAGACAATATCAGGCTAGGTTCACTCGTAGATTTCCACGCCTTCACCTTTCTTCTCCATTGCCTGCTGACTTTGGTAGATCGGGTGGGCAAACTTCGGCCGACTGGCCGACAGTCTCTCTTTGAATGTTATTATTTTCCTATTGAATGTCAAATGTTTGTGAGATAATTTAACCGTAAAGCGGCATTATTTAATGGTGCATATAGAGGTCAGGATGGGTGATCGTTTGTGGCCATCACCATTGGGCACTCAGCCCTATAGGTTAAATATGTCTACTATTTACCAAATCCCCCCAACCCTCCCATCCTTCCCATCCCTGTAAGAAATCCCGGTACAGGGGATGTCAGTCTGTAGCTCTTTAACTATTTTGAGTGGCTTCAATTCGACAACACTATCAAAAAATTCCGCAAAGCAATTGACCAAACTATTAGTCAAAAGCAAACCCGAGACCTTTGAGGGTGATTTTGGGGGAGGAAGGTAGGTTTCGGGTTTTGTGCCTGTGGAGACATTTAATCAGCATGTTAAGAACCATCATGAGGTAAACTTTTAAAAAAATTGGCCGAAACCATTACCATAAGAAAAATCTCCAGTGATCTTTAGGGTGATTTTGGGGCGGTTGCGAAGTTTGGGGGGGTTTTCGGGTTTTGTCCCCGTGAAGTCTTTTGATTAGCGTATTGAGAACTATCACTATACAAACCTTAAAAACCATTGGTCAAAATCCCTTTTCCATAACAAAATCCAATTTTTTACAAGAAAACCGCTGGGTCCTTAAAAAATTTGCCTTTTTTTATTTATTTAAATAGAAAATACAAAGTTTATCTTCAAAAGTGAATGCTAAAATTTAAATAAGTAAAAGCATTTGCCTAATTTAACTAATACAGTTTACATTTTAACATTAATATTTTAACATAACACAACATTTTAATTTGATAAAGTTTTATCAATCACCTTCTACCTCCAGCTAACCTCATTGATATGTCAAACGGCACCCCCATTTACATTGATACTAATCAATATAAACGGCTAATAATTTTCTATCCAACCGTACCAAGAAACTTAAAATCGGTGAACGTAGACGAGAGTTAGAAGAAAAAATATGTGTTAATAATAAAGACTGTAGCAGTTGAAATAGCCCGGCGACTTTGACGTAAGTTTGTCTGTAGTAGTCTGTAGTCTGTATTTCTACATTTTAGTGAAATTCTTAAATATCTACATATTGAGTTTTGTACACTTTAGTTAGGAAAAAATCTAAAGAAGTTAAGTCCGCGCGGGCCTTTTGATTGCATCTCGTTATAAACTTTTAACATATAACATGTTATACATTGTTTAAATCAGAAAAAAAAACACTTTTTACTGACGTAAAAATCCAATATGGTGCCCATAATAGAAAACAAAGATGATGGCTGACGAAACGTTAGATGTGAAATATGAATGTTTATAAAATACAACCCAAATGGCATATTGTTAATCACATAAATGCGCAACTTTTTCCCATTTAACCATCTTCGTATCTCCCGTAGCTTCGGAGATCCCAATGGTGAGAGTCGAATTTGAATTACCCTGTAGACTCCGGGTGTACCGGAACCTAAATCGTTAGTATAATAAATTCTAATATATAAGGGAGCACATATTCTTTGATCTTAAAATAATTTTGCATAGTTAAATATTTAATTTTCTTTAATATAATCTTTTAAATAATATTTAAAATGTTTTGATGTTGTTACAAGTAAAGATTACCTCTCAATAATATGTTAAAAAATCATATTATACTAATAATCTATTTAATATTAGTATCAAACCTATGCGTACAGTACCAAGAGCTCCTTTCATTATTTTTTTAATAAATCTTTTACTAGTCACATAAGTCATAAAGAAATTAAAGCAGTTGGAAAGTACAAAAAAGAAGCTCGTAAGAACCACATATTACATGACAAACTTGGAAAAATAAGTAACATAACATTTTATTTCATACAGGCATGGGGTAGGAAACATTCATGAGACAAAATAACAGTGGTTAAAAATGTTTAGTAACCTTTGGTACCTAGGTATCCATTGTAACAGTATCCGTTAAATATTATGTGTCTACAGTATGCCGAACTTAAAAAATTGATAATTTAAGTTTAAGAAACCAAAAATCTAATTTCTTTTTAAACAAATACAGTAAAAGCAAAAAGGAGCTGTAACATAAAATTGTACTTTCTTTCATTCAATTAGAGGGACCTGTATAAATATATTAAAATTTGCCTGGTTTGCCCAGTAATTAATAATTTTGTTCCTTTAAAAGAATGTACTAAATTATTAAATACAATAAAAGTACCTAAATGTAAACCTTATTTCTTTTTAATAATCCACAGAAATACACAAACATTGTGGAAACCATCTAAAAGATAGTTAAGATTGCCTTACTTTTCCCACTTCTATTTCGTATGAAATTTTTATTTTCTATTATTTATAATTAATATATTATTATTTATTTGGTTACCTAACGTTACGTCTCATAAGAAGCACCTAATTTAAATGTAAGAAATACTTACCTAAATTAAAAAATGCCGGGTATGTTACCCTTGGATTTGCAAGACAAAACCATACAACCTCTAGTCATTTTGTTACGATATTATAAGTAACAAACAATAAACACAAAATTATAGTCACAATTTAATAATCACTAATTACTAAAATAAGAAGGTTTTTATCAATCCAAAAAACTTCTGCAACCACAAAATATAATCACACAAAGCAAAACAATCGAAACTAATGCGGTGCAAAGGGCACAAACCACAACGAAAATGACGAATGATGAGACGACGACGGTTGATGGTACAGCGCGGATATAGTTTCATACCCGCCGCACGCGCCTTTGCACCAAAAACGGTACTCCGGCTCTCATAAAAGTATAATGTGTTGCCTAACTACACACTGATTTATCAGTGTATAAGTAGGCAACATATTAAATTATTTCGTGGAATTTTGTTATTGCGCAGAATCCGCGGGGCCAACTCTGACAGTAATTTTTTAATTCTGAGCTGGACATTTTTTGATCGAATGGGCCATAGCATTGGGCTTCCATACACCTTTAAACTTCCTTGGTATTAACGTACCGTAAGTCCTTAAAAAGAAAAGAAGTTATTGTTAAAACTGGACTTACAGATTTACGGCCGAGTGATGATCGCGTTGTTAAATTTAACAATGGACTTAGCAATTGTTAAAAGGTAACAACGGTTTAGAATGTTTAACAAAACGTCATTGTCAGTGTAATTCAATGATTTTAGTAGGCAACCTGTCAAACTCTGACATTTTGTTAAACATTCTAAACCGTTGTTAACTTTTAACAATTGCTAAGTCCATTGCTAAATTTAACAACGCGATTATCACTCGGCCGTTAGAGTTTCAAAATCTAGATACTCTAGAGATAAAGGAGCAGTGAGAAGTTCGAAGCTCATTTAAATTATAGGTAAAGGGATGCATGAGTGGCACTTTGCATCTGTGCATTAGGCCCTGTTAGAGAAGAAAATATATTGGCTTATTTTTTGGAGCAGCGGCTCCAAAATATCCACAAAAAAGTGCATTTTCCCTACAGCTTTTGGGTGGGCTAGATGAGAAAGTTATCTTGTAGGAGTGGGATTATTAAGAGGGCAAAAGGTTTTATTTTAAATGAAATCAAAAATGGCAAAAGTTGTGAGAGACGTTATTTTCCAGGTACCGTATTTCCAGCAATGTCTGATTTGGAAAACATAAAGCGTATGCATATATAATGTGTTTTTGATAGTTAGGTCAGTCCCGAAAGTAAAGCACGATAAAATAACTCTGTTTTGCACAACTTGGCCGCTCATAAGTAAGGGTTATGTATTGACAAATTTTTACGCTACAACGAACATAATTGTGTTTTTAAATTAACAAGATCTTTTAGTGTCCCAATTCAATATTAACCAAAGATTCTACGAAGGGACTATATGTGTATCTTGCGGTCACTTTTCAACTAGAAACTGTCTTAAGACACTAAATATTAGAGTAAAGGATACTATCATCAGCAAAAATATGAGTGCGATTTATCAAGTAAAAAAAACTAGAAACGTGACTCTACAATAACAAAATTTGTCAATTAGAAAAGAAATTGGAGAGCCAAGAACAGAGTTTAAGTAAGTGACCACAGGAAGGCAGTTTGTTAAAAAGCACACCATGCTAGATTTGGTCAAAAGCCTTAGATTTGTTGCGTGAAATAATTTGGGATTCCCAAGAAACACAAGGTGTTTTCTTCAGTTTTGTGAAAGAAATTAAAAAAGATTTCCTTGCCTTTCAGCTACCCGTAAAAGTTTCCTTGTTAATAAAAAATCCTTAAATGTCAGTCAATTACCAAACACGCATTAGCAGAGGACCTGTATAAGAACTTTCGATTTTTTATTATTAGACAGTTTTTAAAGACAATTTTAAATATGTTTGTTGATAGCAACTGGGTTATGCATGGCAACATCGTTCCAACAAAAAAGCTATCTTGATATATTTTTAAAAAATGATTGGTTTCAAAATATAGCAAACAAAATAATAAAAACCTTTCAAACAGTTTTTATGTTATCTCCTAAATTTAATCAAGAATTAAGTAGCCTTTTTAGGAACTATGAAATGCCTTATTTTCGATTAGAAAACAAGAAACGTTTAATAGGATTTAGTCTTTTAAGCAACCATTTTTCTGTCATTTTAATAGGTAATGTTTTCCTTACTTTTATGTTTAATATATCGATATGCCCTTAACATATTCCTGTTTAATTTTGAAACAGCTTGTACAGTGTAAAGCCTAATATCCATAAATACCTTTAAAAAACAATTATGCCGAATCTGCAATAAATAACACAAATGTACCATTTGTACATAAATTTGGTCACAACGTAATGTATTTCAGTAAACATAAAATAATTCCCATATATCGTATCCCACGCACCGTTTTGTCTAAAACCGAAAATGGCAACAATCATGCGGTTGAATTGTGGAAAACAGCCGACGGTAATGAAATTATGTGTATTGAAGTGGGCTACTTCAATTATACACTTTAGAACAAAATCATTAGATAATTGTATTTAGGATGGTGTTTATTGGCATAAGTTGATAATTTTCCGTAATGTAAGTAATAAATGAGCCTTAATTTAGGTAAGTTTAAAGTAATATTATTTTTTGTGCTACTAATAAAATTGAAAATAGGTGCATGTTCAGATGGTTTAGTGGCACGCTCTATTTTGTGCTGGTTAATAATTCTGGTTGGTTCCGATTACCAGACTACTTTGACAGAATATTGACTTTTTTGTATTTTTAAATTTTTAGTATTTGTTGTTACCTTTTTCTATTTTCTAATTTAAATAGGATTTTTTTTATTAATAATTTTTTTTCACGAAAAGTAAATTCGGATTGATTTTTATTGACAACTTAAATTTATATATGTTATTCTTAAGAGTATTAAAAGCATATATTTTTCACGGCAGAAGGATCTGCCGGTTGCTTTGACCTGACAGACCGTAAAATGATTCCTCCCGCACGAGAACAAATATATAGAACTTCTTTTTAATACATGACATCTGCTATGCCTGTCCCAAGCCTGGGGTCTCATCCCGCAAAAGATGAGAAAGTGTAAAGGGGGAGGAATAACAACCTTGTTAAAAAACCAGGGTTCATCTGGCCCGAGTAATAGCACCCTGTAAGGGCTCCTGCCAGGATACGGCGAACCTGCTGTCTTGTAGGTGGATGTTGGCTCATCAAAGACTAAAGGAAGAAAGCCTTAATCAAAAATTACCCAGTCCTCCAGGTTGGGGGTTGAGGCATCAGGCCAACTTCCTGATACTCGTCAATTAAAAAAAAAAACGGTTTAACAAACCACTCATCAGCCTCGGAACTATCAACAAAAACTCAAACGACGACAACTGCTACGAAAACGGACAATGCTTTTTGGATCATTTAACGTTCAGGGTATTTCTCAAAAGATAAATGAAGTCATGTATGAGATGAAGATACAGAACCTAATTGTTTTGACAGAAACTAAGAAGAAAGGCCAGGGATCGGAAAACCTCGGACAATACGACCATTTTTTTATCCACGGTAAGCGGAGACAAAACAGCTCAACAGGGAGTCTCAATCTTGGTCAGGAAAAGATTGAGAAAACACATAACATCCTGGAAAGCATTAAACGAACGTAAAATAGAAATAAATATGACACTCTTTGGACATAAAGTGACAATATTCTGGGTATATATGCCCTGAACGATGATGCGCTAGTAAACAAAAAAGATGAATTCTTTGACCAACTTAACCACCTTATAACAACAATTCTAGCCTCACGAGAAATCATCTTTCTAGGAGATCTGAATGAAACAATGGGAAAAAAGCAACACAATAAAATTGTGGGACAATATGAGGAAGAAGTAACTAATGATGTAATGATAATGAAATAAGAATAATAAATTTATGCGAACAAAATGAACTACGAATCCTAAATGGCTTCTACCCACACCGTATGGTATATAAATACACATGGAATCAGCAAGGCCGTAACCTTAAATCTATATTGGACTATGTCATTACACGTCAAACAACAAAGATTACAGAACAGGACATCAGGGTATACAGAGGTGCAACATGTGGTAGCGATCACCACCTACTTAAGAGTCCATTCGCGCCGCGAAAGTTGGATCCAATTTGGGGTTCGGGGCATAATGTTTTTCCCAAAAACGGTATAAGTGATCGATAATTTTCAAAAACTATATGGAAGCCAACACTTAAATCTAGGCTTCTGCTGTAATAGTTTTTTAAATTTGAATTTAGTTTTTAATATTTTCTTGAGTGAAATTCACCCTAAAATCGGTTATCTTTAGATACTATTTTTTCTTAACTCGACTCATATTTTAAAAATCTGTTACAGCAGAGGCATAGATTATTTCCTTACCTTTAAAATGGTGTATAATTTATGTCATTTAAGTGAAAAATAGTTACCGAAAAACTCCTGTAGGCTTGCAATCGGAATCTATATCGCATCGATACACCGAATTTGGAAAAACCTAAATAAATTATAATATTTTTAATGTGGCTATACAAAAATTGTGGTAGTCTCCGCCCACCGTCTCCGCGTCCTTTCGCCCGACCCTAAGGTGTAGCGTAAATGCACTCTTAAACTAAAGGTAGTCTTCCCAAGACATAGCTAAAACCAGGCACACGAAAAGAACTATGAGCAAATTAAAGAAGATAAGTACAATCTGAAAAGCTTGGAACATGAAAGTACCGAAATCCTATAAAAACATTTTAAAAAAATTTTAAAAATTGTTGTGCAACAGATATATAAATACCTTTTGCAATGTAAAATAATATCCATTATTTAATAAAAAAATGGCATGCAAAGTCACAAAAATTTCCAATTTTTTTTGCAACTTCAATTAATGTTTATAATACGAAGTACAAATACAGGATAAGGATGTATGCCATATGTGCTACGTAATTATTTTATTACGAAATAACTTTAAAACATTATTTGATGTAGTTTAGGATCACCAAAAGTTGCTTAAAATTTGTACAATATTATTCCGTAATTTTTCACCTTTGCTCCAACGAGCGGTGCGTGCCAATGTAACTTTTTATTAAATTTCCTGTTATAAACTTTATAACTATAAAGTATCTTTAAAATAAATAAATCATTAAAAAATAAATATTTTTTCAATTAAATTGTGTGTCTTGCATATTAAAATAAAACATACACTTATTATTAAGACAGCTTTTTAGTTATTTTAAAAATTTTTTAAATTTTAATAAATAATAAAAATAATTAATAAAATAAAAATATAATAGCATACAGGATTAACCCAATTTTTGTTAAGCCAATTTCCTGTATTTATATTGTTCCAGTCCTTTTAGCACATTTTATTTTAGGATTATACTTTGTTACACAGAGTAGATCTATTTACATAGAAATGGTCAAGTAATCCTTACAACTTAAAAAAAAAACGAACATAAGCTTTTCTAAAAAAATATGGAAAATAAAATATTATCCAGTATTTTGGTTACTGATCTCCATAAAACTGAGCTTATTCCTCCATTAAAAAGAGATCTTAAATAATACCTATTTTTAAATACTACCTTCAAATATCTATACCGACACAGCGGACATGTAACAGCCCATGACTTTTTTATGTATTAAAATTAATTTTTGAAATTGGAGTTCACTTCCGGTTTAACCGAAAGTAATCCTAGATGAAAAATTTTAAATAGCACCCTGTATATATTTTTAGCCTACCTGAACCGCCTCAAAATTATCTTTTCAAGATGTGTCACATTTGTCATTTTATTTCAAAATGTCTGCCAAAATCGATTTTTCTCCCAAACTTTTAATAGGCCATGACGTGACAATTACAAATTATCAACATGTAAAAGGCATTAAGATGTGAAGAATAAGGCGTAAAAATATTTGTAAATGTGTTACTTTTTATCAAATCAGTAAGAGTTAGGAATAAAGGTTAATTTTTAAAAATTTAGAAATGTATTTTTTTAACGCTTAATATCTGCAGTTTTTATTAAATTTAGCATTAGATCAACATTCACTATTTTATATAATTTATCAAAATTGGTATGCACAACTAACCTTTTACTAAAATAGCAAAATTATATATATATATATATATATATATATATATATATATATATATATATATATATATATATATATATATATATATATATATATATATATATATATATATATATATATATATATATATATATATATATATATAATATATATATATATATATATATATATATAATTATAATTTAATATTTATAATAAAATAATATTTAAAATATAAATATAAAATAAAATTTTTAAAATAATAATTTAAAAATAATTAAACACATAACACAAAGGTACTAAGCGATTATCATAGACAAATGTAGGTATGTATAATTTTGCGTTTTTAATAAAACAGTCAGTTGTTTGTAGGTACCGGTTTTAATAAGTAATATGAAATAGTAAATGTTTGATCCAAAGTTACATTAAATAAAAATTGGAGTTTTCTATCTAGATTTTAAGATATTAGGCATTAAAAAAATACATTTCTAAGATTTTAAAAATTAAGCTCTATTCCTAACTCCTATTAATTAGATGAAAATTAACAAAATCACAAATATTTTTATCAGGTAGGCTAAAAATATATACAGGGTTCTATTACTTCCGGTTAAACCGGAGGTGAAAAAATTGGTTTTATTAAGTCATTAAAAGCGTGTCCCAATGACAGGTTTATCACCTAAATTTAAAAAAATTATTCTTATAAATAAAAAAGTTATGGACTGTTACATGTCCGTTGTGTCACCCGGTATATAAGAAGTTTCTTATTAAAGCAATTTTGGTAAAAGACCTTTTTTAGAATTTTATAGTTAAAGCATCCCTTAGAATTTGACCAACTTAACCTCTTTATGGCAAACATAATTAGTAGTTGTTTTAGGGACTCTCAGGGCTGTAAAATTAAATAAAAATCGTAATCCGTATTAGAAAAAAATGTATGTTGAAAATATAAATATATGAAAGTGGTAGTAAGAATTATTATTTCACCTGTCAATAAACATAAAGTGCTTTAACTTTATTTTACCTTACATAACCCTAAGCAAACTTAAATTTTTTTTTCTAAAAAAAGGTCTACAAAAAAACTTTTAATTTATGTCTTAAAAATAAATAAATATATCTTAAAAAATAAAATTACTTTCTGTTTTAAAAATCGTCCATTACCGCATTTTAAGGAATAACATATTTCCTTGTTCTCCACGCAATTTTTCTAGACTGCCAAGTTTTACAAAATAGACACAAAGATAAGAGAAACTCAAATTGCTGTTTCTTTTAAATTACAGAAAAATAAGAGGGCGCATTGGTCTTTTGAAAGCAGCCAATGTTCGCGTAAAGAGGTCTCTGCACCGCGTCAGAAACTATTCCAACTTCGTTTTGCTTTTCTCTAGTCAGTATTCATGTAAATAGTTGAAAATGTGTTGAGAATAAATTGTATATGAAATAAGCTAAAGATGCATCATACATAAAGGATTTGGTGTACAGATCATCTTAGTATTATGTTTCTAGCTCTTATTAGCTGCTGGTTGGTAAATCAAGTATCATTAAAATGTAGCCCAAACTTAAAACTGTATTATTTAAAAATAAAGTTAAGTATTTAAATATAAATATTTACACTGATTTAATATTAAAATAATTATAAAAAAGTAAATTAGTTATAAAAAAGAAATGCAAATAACCAAATGTTTGATCATGTACTCAAATCTCTTTTTTAGATGTATATATGTTTAAACTAAGTAATTAATAGGTCATTATTCATAATGCTTAAGACAAACAATGGGCAATTATTTACATTTTTAATAAATTGCGTATTCTTTGCCCGAGCATTGTGGCATTTTTAGACAGAATGGTCAGATGAAACGCCTGAAGGCAGGTCCGTATCTGGACCAAAATTTTGGGGGGTTAGGCCAGTGTTATTAATAGATTAGGAATTTAAAAAAAAACTTAAATTTTTAAATGTGTTTTACTTAAAGAAAATATTAGGTTAAACTAAAAAACAGACTTAACAACGTTAAAATTTTAAAAATAATAATTATTATAACAACTAAATATTTCTTTGCTTTTTACTCGCAAAACGATTTAAGACTTCCTCAGTATCTATTTTAATATTTCTATTTACGCTTAAAAGAGCAAGTCCTGTTAGCCGATCTTGACCAGTTGAATTGCGCAAATAGTATTTTAAACGTCTTAGCGATAAAAATGATCATCCCCAGGAGGCTGTAGATACAGGTAATGTGGCCAGAATTTGCAAAAAATTATGAATATTAGGAAACAAAGATGCTAATAATGCATTAAGAGCCTTTCTGCTTGAGGCACTCAATAAATTTTTGTTTCCACAACTGTAATTCTGCAGATAACGTATCTAGGTCCATAAATTCCTCATAATAATAACAAGTCTTCTATTTTTACTGTGTGTGCTTCGCACATATTTGGCACTAGACAATATAACGATGAAAGTGATTTTTCGTGATTTGCAAATCTTGCAGATAGCTCTTCGATAAAGTGATCAAAAAGAGGAATTGCACTTGTGATTCGAAAATATTCTTTTGGAGTAGCTACCAAGACATTTAAAGGATTCTGCTGTCGTGAAACTATTATAAGTATTTTTATGCATTCTTCGTCATCCACAGACTATAATAGATTCGGATTTTATAAAAATATTTTTAAATTCTTGATCCATATTCAGTCTGATAGTCCTGACCTTACTAATAACAGTATTCACATGCTCAACAGCTCTAGAGAGATCACAATCCACAGTCTGTAGAATTCTGCATAAAGGTAGAGTAGAAGCAAATAAATTAGACGCTGTTAACATACTGATGATAAACTCATTGGTTATAATAGCTCGAAGGAACTGCAAAGCTTTTGAAGAAGTTTCGATGTCTTTTACTCGTTTTAATTTAATTTACATTTTTATAAAATTTGGAATAGATTTTATTTTTTTGATACAATTTCTGATCAATATTATTAATTATATTCCAATTCATAAGCAATACTCTGGGAACCCCCTATTTTTAAAGTCACGGAGCAGTGTTGCACGGTTGTTAAATATCGAGCTTGATCTTGAGTATAGACGCACCTAAAACGTAACCCGCAGATCTTGACGGATTTTTTACGATTCCAAGCGATTGTAGGTTCATTTATCGTTGATTTTTAATGTAGAAAAAGTGGTTTTGCAGTTAACTTTTTTGACCAATAAAGTCATTCAGATATATTTTTTTATTGATGAGCGTGACTAAGTAAAATATATATTGTTCAGAAAATCTTTTAAAAAATAGGTATAGTTACCAGTCGTTTTTATTTTATTTTACATTATAAGATTTTCGGAATTTCCGGGAGGGGGGGTTTGAACCCCCAAAATCCCCTTTCAGATACGGCCCTGCCTTTAGAATCTCAAAAACAGACACATTTTTAATATTTTTTTACAGTTTATTTATCAGATAAGGTAATCAAACTATGTCTTCAGTAAAACAACTCTTATAGATTACAATTTGTTTTTTATTTTCGGCGTCATAATCGACCCCTCAAAAAACACTACTCCATGACGGACAGTTATTTTCTAAAAACGGCAAGTTTAAAACAAAAAAATCAAAATGGGTTTTAAAAAGAAAGCCGTCTTACCCAAGAATCGACCAGAAATTTTGAAAAATTAACGAAAAAATGGAGGACGTTAAAAAAAAGTTCAAATATCAACCTTTTTTTCCCATATTTTTTATGCCAAATTCTTTTTTATTTTTTATCAAATTGTGGTCGATTCTTGTAGAGGAAGCTTAAACAAACAAAATGCTACAAGATTTATTTAAGTCGAGCGAGTAGATTCGGAGATTTAAAGTTAACCGAGCGAGCAGTAACTGTATAGAAAACCTACGGCGAGCCGAGAGCGCGCGCTCACTAAAGTTAATGTATCTCGTTTTCGGTTTTGAATTTTCGTATAATATTTTGGGAAGTTATTTTTAAATATCTAAGGAATCGAAATCCGTAAAAAATATTATTTTTTAAAATTTCTAATGGGTAATAGTACCCGAAACAATTGAAAGTGCCGTTATCAAATTTTGATTAAATTTAAGAAAATAAAAGAAAAATTACGGTATTTACGTAAGGGCATTATTTACTTTTATATTTTTGCTTGATGTAATACATTTTTTAAATTACTCTGTGATAAATACTAATTATACTATTTTAGAAGACTTTTGTGGATTTACGCAAATACTGTTCATGGCCTTCTTATATTAAATATCCTTAATACGCCACTGGCATAAGTAGGTAAAAAATATTTTGGGGTCTGCAAATTAATATCTGCAAAATGCTATATTTATATTATAAATTAAAATGATTAAAACAAACAAAATTATCTATACATTATTTTCTTGAAATTAAATGTTTATTTTATCTTCCAATCATAGTTTAATACTGCGATAGCCTGCCTTTTGATATATTCGCGTCTTGTTTAGCACTATCAAAATCTAACAAAGCTTTGGTGGTGATGTAGATCGGATTAACATAACTGGGCTTTTATACAGGTATTAATACTTGACAAATTAAAAAAAAATAGAAATTTTTTTAGTTGATTCAATAGTTTAGAACAAATTTATAAGTACAACGCAGCAGTATAGCTATATTCAACACATCTAGGCAAAACCCGAGTTTTAAAATTAAAACCTTTGGCACCCATAAGATAGCTTTTAAAAATCCTAAATTTATTTTGCTCTATTTTAAACTGTTTTTAATTATTAGGTAACTTTGAATCTACTAACTTTGATTATAGAATATAACTAGCCACAAGGTAACAATTTTATGTAGAACCTATTTAATATTATGTGGCGGATTTACCGGCAAGGTGTGTCTGCTGAAATCTCGGGTGGCAGATTTTAAGGGCGGCAAATTTAGGGCTAATTTTTGTGTCTCACAAGAATTATTAAGAATTATATTTATATACCTACATGTTATCAGGTCCACATAAACAATTCAACATTAATTCACTGGTGGAAAAAAGTTACCTATTTTTTGTGACATGGACAACAACAGGTGTTTTCTGGGTAAAACTTACCCAGAATGCCGAAAATGGCCTTACATTTTTTTTATCACCCATATTTTTCTTGCTATGAGACATTGTTGTTTTTCCCCAGAATATAACGACAGATGTATTATTATAATTCTTAAGTGTAGCTTAGAATGTTCATGTCGATGTTTTACGGCGATATCTTGTTTCTGGGGCATCTCTTAACAATGTCCAGCAATAATCAGCAAGCAAACTGGCACTCCATTTGCCTTGATATCGCTTTTCCATGCCAGAAATGTCTTGGTGAAACCGTTCTCTGTGTTCGTCACTTACTGCTCCTAAATTTTTGGGGAAAAAATCGAGATGAGAGACTAGAAAGTGAATTTTGAGAGACATGTTACATTCCATTCCTTTGTAAGCAATAAGTAGTTCACTGACAATATCTTTGTAATTTTCAGCTTTGCATTTCCTAGAAAGTTTGCAACAACGGATTTAAAAGCTCTCCAAGTTCGTGATTCAGTTCTATTAAGTAAATAGTCAAATATTTCATATTTTATTATTTCCCTTATTTAAGGACCCACAAATATTTATTTTTTGTGTCACCAATTCTCGGAAATTTTTGTTTTAGGTACAAGAACCCCCTTCCATCACATATCATTGCCTTGACAAAATTCTTCATTAGTGCCAATTTAACATGCAAAGGTGGCAGTAATACCTTTTTGGGATCAACTAGTAGTTTATTGGTGACGTTTTTTATTCCCGGAGTTAGCGCCGGACGTAGTGGCCACTCTTTCTGTACATAATGACGATCTTGCGTACGGCTGTCCCATTCACAAATGAAACAACAGTATTTGGTATATCCCAGTTGCATTCCAAGAAAAAGGGCTATTACTTTTAAATCTCTACAAATGGTCCACCTATATTTATTATAACGTATATGTTCTAAAAGGACTCGCATGTTTTCGTATGATTCCTTCATTTGAACTGCATGAGGTAGTGGAACACATGGATATTTATTGCCAATGTTAACCAATACTGCCTTTAAACTAAGTTTAGAAGAGTCAATGAATAGGCGCCAATCATTTGGATCATGTTTCTGTCCTAATGCGTAAAATAAATTATTCACATCTGAGCAATATACCAAATCCTCTTCTTAAAGAGAGCAGTGAGTGGGTCCTTTTGCCGTTT
>JAHBCN010026005.1:0-10984 GCA_019359885.1 Listronotus oregonensis | reverse complement strand
AAAACTCCCTTACAAAGGACTTAACTCTTAGGTGAAGGCGAAATATCGATAGCCTTATGTGTCTTTTTTTAAAGGGCATTTTGTCGGTGTCTCGCATCTTTGCTGAAATACTTTTTAAGGGCGTCCCGAACATGGGGAAAAAGACTCTTTTTTATGGCCCACTAAATTTACCTAAATAATGTGTAAGGCGAAATGGATTCTGTGAGAATTAGCCTATTTTGGGTAAAAAGGTGATACTCGTTTAGGGGTTATTCTTTATTTTGCTATATAAATGACGTTCTTATGAGGATCTAAGCGAAGGTTTAGAGAAATATTTTACTGAGGTAAATTTGGGTAAATCATATTGACGTTTCTGTTTATGGTAGATATTTTTTAAGTAGAACTGGATTTCAAATTATATTTGATGTTGTATTATACTTATTACGATTGCTTGGCATGCATGAGTTTGTTAAAAAAATTACTAAAATTAGGTGATAATATTTTTTAAACCCTTACAACCGAGTAAAGATCCGTTTTAAAGTTAGCAACGCACTTTACAATTGTGAAATTTAACAAAGAGTGAAAAATGAAAAAAACCTGCCAACTCAGCGCATTTTTAATCATTTCATGGTAACTAGAAAGAAGAAATAATTTAGTTCGAAATTTGACGTTTAAAATTCATTAAGCATAAAAAATAATTACCTTGCACAGAATATGAAAAAAATAGGTATGGCACTCCAACAAAGTCATTTTATATATTTTCTTCAAAAACAAGCAGTACAATAGATAGCTCAAGTAACCAATACTGCAGAACCTTTAAGTTTAGGTTTTAAAAGGTTTTGTAAATAACTTTCCAAAAAAAGTGGGTAAATTTATGTAGAGTAGATAAAATATTTGCTTTATTTTCCTAGAAAATTAATGTTTTTCAGAGCACACCAAGCTCTAAGACGCAGAAAAATTTTCGTCACTAAAAATCTACTTAGACTATCTATCGCAACCTTCAAGTATATACCTCTAGAGGCAGCCTTGCAACTTGGACGTGCGAACACTCCACGTAAGAGAAAAAAGAATAAGTGTGCAATATTTTCCTCGCTCTACGTGCTGAGTGGTGGGTGGACACTACTACTGATAATAATGACGATGATCTGCGATAAACAAGAACAAAATTTAAAATTATCAGGTTTGACAAACAATGCACTTGTCATTTTTTAGCCCCTGTTTTTGTGATTTTTGACTTCCCAGCACTCTCGATGAAGACGTCGCGTTGTTAATCCGACAGGTTAAAATAGGAAAGGATACGAGTAATGCAGTTTTTGGAATTAATCGAAAATTTAATTAAGATATCGAAAAGCGGTTTTTACCAGTTTCTTTACTTCTTTATGCTCTTTTTAATGGGTATAATATTATTATCATTGCATTTAAATATTTCAAAAAAATAAAAAATTTATAACTTTGACACAAATCAGTCTCTAGGGATAAAACAAAAAAATAATAATAATAATACCAATATTCCATCTCAAGCCCTGGTAAAAGTTCTTTTAAACAAGATCTAGTTTATTATTACTATATTTGACAGGTTAGAAAAAAACGCTTTAAAAAAAAAGTTTCCTTATTTTACATAGTTTGTAAGAAAAATATCAACGATATAAGTTAATACATCATATTTTTAAATAATCTGTGTTTTCAGTTTTGTTGTTATTTTTACGACCTCTAGCGGTAGAATTAGAAACTTGAAAATAATTTCCAGCATTTTCTCGAAGCCGATTTTACCCAAAACATTTTTTTTGCGAAAGCTATGCGATGAAGGGTTCTCGAGATATCGGCGAAGGACGACCTTATCAGGACACTCTATACAGGGTGTCCCACTAAGGGTGGCGAGGTACGTTATTACGGAAACCATAGGCCCTAGAGCCTTGAGAAAAAAAAATAACTACTAAAACGGCCAAAGGAAATTATCCTAAAATATTTTAAAGCTTCTAGAATGGCCGCTAGATGGCGTAACTGCTAAGACAAAAAAAAATTTGAATTTTATTAAAAAATTGTTTTATTAAGGTACTATTTTAAAGGGAATAAAAGTTCATCCAATTCTGCGTCAGTTTGCTTTTAAGATTTTTTTTCGTATCTCTGATAATAAGGGTGGGGGAGCGGGTAAATAAATTATTTTTAAAATTGCTTTAACTTCCGTACCCATTATCCAAATTTACCCAACTTTTAGTTCGTTTGACAGAGAATCTTAGTTTATAAAATCGTATTTACTAGGCGCTAGTTCTATTTTTTCAGAGGGCGCTGTTGTAAAATTTATGTTCAAATTTTTTAAAAATGAAATGATACGGCATACTTTTTTACCAGTTTTAAAGATTTTAAAAAAAGGGTAATTTTGGCGAAATTCGCGTTCTGATATCTTTATTCGTTTTCGAGTTATTTTCGAATAACCTATTTTTTCTTCAAAATTAATGTTAGCCATTAAACAAATGCTTTTTTTGCGTAAAGTCTTAGCTAAGTAGGCCTTGAAAACAATAAAATACTTTTTTTTTTATTTAAAATTTACCGCATTTAAAAGCAAACGGCTAACACAAGATAAAATAAAAACACTATTAAACACTAACACCATTAAACAGAAATAGATAAAACACATTATTGTTTAAAAAGAGAACAAACCGCTTTCCATTATTTTCAATGCACCAAATTAGGCTACGGTGGGTGTTTAATAGGCTCGGCTTTTTTTAGGTTTTGGGAAAGAGCAATAGTATTTTGAATCCTTTCAACCATATTTCTGGGGTAGTAGGACGTTTTTAAAAAACAATGTCTTTTACTTTTCCCCCCATAAATAAAAATCGAGAACACAGGGGGACCCCACCCGGGCCAGGGAAACAAATTTTCCCCTTCCTGTCCAACGGTTTGTGTGATTCTGGTCTAAAGTTACGAACTCTCTGAAAAAAGTGTGCCGGAATCCACGGGAAACCACATGTTTATTTTTGTTTGTAGAGGAACTTTCTTTTAAAAGAGCCGGTAAGACGTTTGTTAAAAAGTTCAAATAATCTCTCCGTTTAAAAACCATCAAAAATAAAGGTCCAATAATTTGATCCCCCAAAAATGCCACACCACACATTCACACTCCATCGATTTTGAGGGTCAAATTACGCATCCAGTGAGGATTATCTACCGACCAATAATGTATATTATGAAAAACACCCCAGTGCTCTTGAACGTAGCTTCGTCAGCCCCTATTTATGCGGGCCTAGGGATCTTCGCGACCATAGTTCTAACAGTAACAGTGGTCTAATTTTTCTGTCAAAATCAGTTTCCAAAAGAGCCTGATAAATAATGATATGGGTTTAGTTTATGGTCTTTTAAAAAATTCATGCACCGACGTTTCACTAATTCTAACCAAAGTTATTCTGGTGCTTACATGTGGATTGATCTAAATATGCAATAAATTGATAATATTGTCTTCATTTCTAATTCGGATATCTAGGCGCTGGAATGGGGATGCACCCGTCCTGTTTCGCGCAAACATCTAGACAAAGGGGTAAAATTTTTTCCAAATGCCTTTTTTTCGAAGTTAGCAGCATATTTTCGTTCACAAACAAGCATTTTCAAAAATCTGAAATAAACGGCTAACATGTCATAGGCTTCCGAGTGGAATAAGACATTTTTATTAATTCAGTTAATTTAAAATTAAAAAAAAAAAATTCAAATCTGACAAATCATAAAATGTTGTAGAAATTGTTAAATAATAAGGGCTATGATAAATCAAATGTTAAACTATTCTAATAGCATGCAAAGCCATGCTAGATTGACGAAATTTTGTTTCCATGGCAATCTGATCAAAGTAAGGAATGGTTTTTGCTAATGAAGTATTAATTTTATTTCTTTATGTTTGAAATAAAATAAAAAATTTTAAAAAAAATTAAAGTATTTTATTGTTTTCAAAGCCTACTTAGCCAAGACTTTTCAGAAAGAATTTGTTTAATGGCTAACATTAATTTTTGAAGAAAAATAGGTTATTTGAAAATAACTGAAAAAGAATAAAATATCAGAACGCGGATGTCGCCAAAATTTAGCCATTTTTTTTAAACTGCCAAAAAGTATGCCGTACCATTTAATTTTTTTAAGAAATTTGAAAAAATGAAATTTTTTCGAACAGCGCCTCTTTGGAAAAAAAATAAGAACTAGCGGCCATCACTAAAATAAATTTTTTAATAAGCTTAAGATTATCTGTCAACGAACTTAAGTTGAGTAGATAATGGGTACGGAAGTAAAGCAATTTTTAAAAAAATTTATTTATCCGCTCCCACCCTTATTATCAGAGATACGAAAAATCTTAAAGCAAACTGACGCAAATTGGATGAACTTTATTCCTCTCAAAATAGTACCTAATAAAACAATTTTTAATAAAATTTTTTTGTTTTGCTTACGCCATCTAGCGGCCATTCTAGAAGCTTTAAAATATTTTCGGATAATTTCCTTTGGCCGATTTAGTAGTTTATTTTTTTTCCTCGAGGCTCTAGGGCCTATGGTTTCCGTAATGACGTACCTCGCCACGCTTAGTGGGACACCCTGTATGCAAGCCTTAATAGAATATCATATTTTATGTAAATATAATGCACTTTCAGTGACATTAAATACATACGTATCAAAATAATAACCTCCTTTTGTTTTGAAGTCATTTAAAATAACTTAAATTTTGGTTTTTGTTAAATATTCCTTTATGAAATGCATAATATCCTAATAATTAATATTTGTTTTGAGTAAAACCAATAAAGAGGACGTATATTTACTGTTTCCACTAAAATGTCAAATTGATACTGCAGGGTAAAGCGAGGAAGCCACAGAATTGCAAAAACAAAGTTAATGCGTCATGTCAACGGAAATATTTAGCTTTCCATTAAAATCAAAATTTAATCACAATTTGCTAGATAGATGGACAAGCGGTCCTATATCATCAGTTTAAAACGGTATTTACTATATGTTTTAAAATTATTTTTATTTTTAACGATACACTAAAAACTGTTTTTTCCATATTATCCTACTATTTTTTTTTGGGATAATAGTTATGTATGATATAAGTGTAAGGGGTGCATATTTATTTTGTGAAAAGGGGAAGAAACACGTTGCCGTAGGCGGAGTGTTCCATTCCTTTGAACAAAATAAAATCACTTTTAGCACGTATATAATTTTTTTTACAAACACCATTAAAAGTCCAAATTAATATATTTTTTTTATTGTCGACATTATTGTTATTTTTAAAATCTAATTTCATCTAATTAATCTATGACATAAGTTGCTAAGGTAAAAAAAAATGAATTTGTTGACAGAACTTTTGCAAAAATTCTTTTCCAACCCTAATCTCTGAAGATGGAATTGTCTCTACCTCCAAAGGAAAAGCCGAACTATTTGCCAAACAATTTGCTGCCAATTCCACGCTTGATCCTCCTATTAATCTTCCTCTTCCAACAGTTGTCCCTGTTTCTCATAAAATGTCCGATATAATTTTTAAAGTCAAACAGATCAAGCGTATTCTTTCTTCTCTAAATATTAAAAAATCGTCTGGGCTGGATGGCATACCAGCAATCGTCTTAAAAATGTGCTCCCGAGCTTGCACCATCTTAACTCGCCTTTTCGAATCTCTTACGACACGGGCATTTTATCGAAGAGCTGGAAAGCTGCACGTGTGCAACCTGTTCCCAAAAAAAAAATGCAAAACTGTTCCTTCTAACTATAAATATATATCTCTTCTTTCAGTTGTTTGTAGGGTAATGGAATAATCCATTAATTCCCAAATCTTAAAGTATCTGGAAAAACATAAGATCTTACATGATAGACAATATGGATTCCGTCACAGTAGATCCACAGCTGATCTTCTTTCCTTGTCTCACACAACTGGAACAAGTCCCTTGAGTTTCTTGGTGAATCCCAGGTCGTTGCTCTTGACATATCCAAAGCTTTCGATCAGGTCTGGCATGATGGGCTTCTTAACAAACTTCCTTCTTACGGTCTTCCACCTAAGCTTTGCTCTTGGCTTTCCAGTTTCCTTTCTAATCGACGTATATCAGTTAGTGTAGATGGTCATTCCTCCAGCTTCTACTAAATAAATGCTGGGGTGCCCCAGGGCTCAGTGCTGGCACCCACGCTGTTTCTTCTACACATTAACGATCTTCTCTCTTCCACAATCAATCCCATTCATAGTTTTGCTGACGATAGTACCCTTCACTCGAGTATTCAATTTCTTAAGCCACCGTGTAATATCTCTTTCAGAAGACCTCAAACTTATCTTGGATTGGGGCGCCAAAAATCGTGTTCAGTTTAATGCCTCAAAAACACAGTCATGTTCGCTGTCGCGAAAAGTTCGAGAATGCTCATCCCTTTACATATGAGCGGCCAAGTTCTGCAGAACAAAGAGTCGTTTAATCTAGTCGGCGTTACTTTTGAGAATAACCTCAACTGGCACAAACACATTTCATCCATAGCTTCGGCAGCTTCAAAAAGATTGATTCCTCTTTCGAGCCAGAAAATATTTCTTCTTCCAATCTGTACACTCTGTATGTATCCCAAATCAGACCCTCTTGGAATATTGTTCTCATGTCTGGGGAATGGCGTCCCCTACAACACTTAGCCTTCTGGACTCCATTCCTTCCTCTTCTTGCCCATCGTCGAGCTGTAGGGGATCTGTCGCTCTTCTATAGGTATTTTCACGGCTTCTGCTCAGAGGAATTGGCCAGTATTATTCCTTCTCTGGCAGCTCCCAACAGAGCAACACGTAGTGCAACTTTTATGCATCCTTTTACAGTTCAGTTAGAGAGGCCCCGAACTTCCCGCTTTCTTCGTTCCTTTATTCCTAGAGTGTCAAGACTATGGAACCTGCTACCCGCAGAAGTTTTTCCTTCTCCTCCCAATCTCCAAAAATTTAAGTCCCGTGTGAACAAACTCCCTCTTACCACACTGAAGACACCCACGGTACGTTAGTACTTAGGCGTCAGCCTTCGTGGACTGTCACAAGATAAAAAAAAAGTAACGGCAAATAATCGCGAATTCTTGTTCGATAAAATATGATAATAATATAAATGAGTTTCTCCCGGTGAAAATAGAAGAAGCTGCCAATAAAGCTACTTTTAAATTATTGCCCAGTAAGTCAAAGCAACAATACGAATTAACATACGATCGTTTCTTGAAATGGTGTGGTCAGAAAAATATTAGTGGCAAAAATGCCAGTAAAAAGTGCTTCTTGCCTACTTTAAAGAAAAGTTGAAAATATGGAAATCGTCTACGCTCTGGTCAAATTACTATATGTTAAAGGCGAGGATGAACATAAATAATCAGGACATAAGCAGATATTGCAAGCTAGTTGCCTTTTTAACGCGAAAGGGTGAAGGATATCGAACGAAAAAGTCTAAAATATTGACAAGAGAACAAATCGACAAATTTCTTGAGAAACGCCCCGGATGAAATATATCCTATGAAAAAAGCCAATTTTCGGTGTATTTGAAGCCTGTCGTCGAGAAGAACTGTGTAAGTTAACATTTAATACCTTTGAATATTTGGGAACTTCACTAATTGTGCATATACCAGACACAAAAAGTAATGTGCAACGAACCTTTGTAATTAGTGGTACCTTGTATATGAACTGTTATAAAAAGTACATTGCCCTTCGTTCAGTGAATATTAATCATTTAAGAGTTTTCATAAGATCTGGAATAAATGTGCCATAACTCCAGTTGGAATCAACACATTTGGTAAAATGCATGCCCAAATGGCTAAATTTCTCAATTTGCCTAATTCATTCCTGCCCGGGTACATATCTTACCAAAGTAAATTGTGTAACAACCACCAATGAGATTGGCGATGAAGTTTTTATTATAATTCTTTTTTTAGTAATTGTACTTTAATTGAATAAATAATTTATTTTGATCCAAGTATTACGTTTCTGTAATTTCTTATCTGTGATAAAAGTAAATCACTTTTAGCACAAGTGGTAAAAGTAATTACTTTTAACACCAGTGTCATAAAATAACATTTTAGACACTGACAGCATGCATTAAAAAACAAACTTTTACTGCCGTTTGTAGAAAAAAGTAATTTAAAAGATTTTTAAAAAATGCGGATTAAGGTGAAACGTCGACGTCGCGTCGGGGGTTGCCAAAGAAGCTTCGGTAAAAAACAAATAGTAATTAAGTCGTAGCTTTAAGAGTAGTTCTTTTCGTATCACTTGAGCTGAAGATACTCGTACATACTAAAACGTTGTGTAAACATTACAGCGTCCCAGCTCTATGTATATGTATGTATTATATTCATATCAAACACTTTCTCCTACATCAGTTCGGTTTAACACTTAGGACTTTTGATAAAAACTTAAAAATGTGTGCTTTTTTAGACATTGTTTTTTTTCTCTAAATACACACACCGCAATGGTCTAAGGATATTCCTATTTTAGGGATATAAATCAAAGAATTTAAAAATATATGGCCAAAAAAAGATAATTTATGGAAATTTATCATATTCTGTACAAAATGTAATATTTTAATTAAATGTAGATACCAGAAAAGAAAACTACAGTGGCGTACAACCATTTTTTTTTATTTCAACTAAATATCAAACAAAATAAAAGTCATATTCTAAACATATACCAATTTTTTATAATGATGAATTTTTTTAATAACGAGTATGACCTCCTCTGGAGTTTATCACTGCGCGACACCTTCTTGGCATACTCAGAATTAAATTGTCCATATCTTCCTGAGCTATGGCAAACCAAGCAGCATTTAACGCAGCAAACAGTTGTTCTTGGTTCTGGAATTGAGGGTTTTCACGCAAAACCGTTCTTTGTAGCATATCCATGCATGCTCGATTGGATTTAGGTCAGGTGATTGAGCAGGCCATGGCAAAACGGTGATTTGGTTGTCTTGTAAAATTGTGCAGCATGTCTAGCGACATGAGGACGAGCGTTGTCGTGCATCAATATAAAGTCTGGTCCAACAAGTCTTGCATGGGGTAAGACAAATGGTTGAAGAATCTCTTCCACATATCGATGAGCGTTTAAAAAATGTTCAACCAAAACGAGATCGGTTCTTCCGCCGAGTCGTATTCCAGCCCACACCATTACTGTGCCACCTCTATAACTGTGGACTTCTTGCACATTTTCCAAGACTCTTTGTAGTCCAGGTTCTCTCCATATCCTCAGTCTTCTTGAATCCGGATGCAAACCCAAACCGAGATTCATCTGTAAAAGAACTGGGGCCCATTGATTATTAGTCCAATTCTCGTGTTCTGTTGCCCAAGCTAAACGAGCAGCGCGATTTCCTCTAGAAAGTGGCTGGCATCTCAATGGTCGTTTATTACGTAGTCCACCTTCATGCAATCTGTTCCGAACTGTAGAATTTGAAATTACGATATTATGCGTTTCGCGTACCCGATTCATTATTTCTGGAACAGTTACTGTGGATTTCTTCTACCATTGCACAATAAAACGATCTTGAGCAGGCCGAGTCAGCCGTGATGGACCTGGATGTCTTTCAGAAACATCACCTGTTTCTTGGAAACGTGCCCATAATCTTGAGATTACGCTCTGTGATGTGTGGAGAGTTTCAGCAACACGGCTTGCCTAGTACCACTTCTAACATTCAACAGCTCGCAACATTTCATCCCGGTTAAGATGGCGTCTTTGCATGATAAATAAGTAACAGACGGAGTCTATACTCTACTTTGGATTACAATATACTGACCAATATTTTCAAATTTTAAAACTGATATGTCCACCTACTTTGATTTAAAAACAAGTTTTTGCAGAAGTCCCATTTTTGAACCGTAAAATAAAGTAGTCCATTTTTTAAACAAAAAAACATTAAAATGCCCATCTCTTATCAATATTCTTAACATATTTTACCAACCCAAAACATTTAAACACGATAAAAACTCGTTTACACTCATTGAAATAAATATATCCCTAGACCATTGCGGTGTGTGTATTACACAATAATGCGTGACTATTGCAACACAGCACCCTAACTAAATAAGTTAATAGCATTAGATTAGATTATTTGAGCGGAGATGGTAAAAATGACCCCCACCACTGCAACCTTACCAGATTTATTGTGGTGTCTCCTATCGTTCTTTAGAGTACATTGTCCAGGCCCGTCTTCTTTACTATACTCCAGAGTCTTGACACTGGCCACTCCATATATCTTGCCGGTTTTGGCTTTTCCTCACCAAGCCTAGTAAACCTAAGCCTACATAGTGCTTCGCAGTGACACCACACAAGTACGGCTGTTTCTTCAGCCTCCTGGCAGAATCCAGTCGGGGTAATTCCTTTTTCCACCGGCCTATAACTTTCCAAGGTGGGCTTGTGAGGGTTTAATGCTGCTTTGCCTATTGTCCTGGTGTTTGTAACGACCAGCTTTGAAACTCTCTGCCAACCCAGCTCTTAATAGATGCTTTAAGGAGGCCTGCGGAGATTCCACAAAATGGCTCAGGACCTATCATTTCCATGGCTGATCCTTTTTTGGCTAGGTCGTCGGCCTCTTCGTTACCTGGGTGGCCCTCGTGGCCTGGTACCCAGGCTACCAAATTATTAGCATAGAGAACTCTAACTTCCGCTCGTTTGTGCCATGTAAGCGGTTTTAATCAAAAAATACCGTCCGGATTATCGAAGTTTGTCTGGATTATCATTGACGCATTTGCGTATCTGTATTACAGGATGTTTGGATTAACATGTGTCTAAAATGTATAGATTTTACTGCATTTTGTTTTAATCCATGGGTTTTAACATCCAGAAAATATTTCTAAAATAAATTTTTCCAGCACTGGTTTTGTTTAAATTGCTGTTTTTAAAATTGTAGCAAATATCAAAAATGCGTAGAAAATGCCTTATCGGGACGTGACAAATGGAAGCAATAAAAATAATCAACGGGGCTTAAAACGATAAAAAGCTTTCTGTAATTAAAACACGAAAAAGCCATATTTCAGCACCGGGATTTGGATTTTAAGACGGCCAGCGGCGGCCCCTCACTTA
>JAHBCN010026004.1:0-10922 GCA_019359885.1 Listronotus oregonensis | reverse complement strand
TATTGTATTAAATTAAGCTTATTTCGCGTTAATTTAATACAAACTGATAAGGGAATTACTGTGGTATCTGGTATAATTTTTAAGATTAAAGAAATACACTATAATTTATACTAATTTATTGTCCATTTTAAAAAAAATTATCTAAAGAACCATTTTCTGTACGTTGTAAGAAAATATATGATGTATAACTGGTTGCCGATTCATAATTAAGTTGTAAAGTTTTAAAAACTGGATTTATTTGAGGTTTTTTTTTACAAAAATAGAATAAAATTTTGTAAATTTTAGTGTATTCGTTTAAATAAAATAATCTTGCCAAAATCAAAGGGGTTTTAAAAATGTTTTTCCCATTTTGTTTGGTAAGGGCCCTTTTAAAAAACCCAAGGTTGCGGAAAAAACTGATTTTATATTCGTATCAGCCCCCCAAAAAAACCCCGGCAAAAATTCATAAAAACCCCTGTTTCCAAAAAGAAAAATTTTTCCCCCTTTTTCGCACGAAGGGTCGGTGGAATAGACACAAAAGGAAACTGCCGATTTTAAAAATGTAAAGATTTTTATTGGGTAAAACTCCAAGTATTTCGAAAAAATAGGGTCACTTTAAAAAATGCTTCAGATGTCAACTTGACGTAACATTTTAATTTTTTTGGTAATTTATACATACCTAAATTTAAAGTTCAATTAAATTGTGTTAGTTTGTTAATTACCTCATATAACAATGTCCATAATCGAGAAAATCAAAAGTAATGGACTCACAAATATGATTTCGTTACTAATATTTTGTGCCGCAGACAATAGCTTGATGCTTACTCTGGACAATACCAATAGCGACCATTGGTTTCCATCTGTAAAAGCTGAACCCAATATAAGCTGGTCTCGGTTGATTGCTAAAGAAGCGCAAGAGGTAAAAATTTAAATTAAAAGTGAATATCATTGAACAAGACATAAAGCAAAGTATGGAAATTTTCAAGACAGTATGAGAAATATCAAATCATATTTAGTCCAAAAAACGAAGCTAAAAAAAGTGCAAAACATGGCATGAAAATTTGGGATTTAGCTCTTTATTTTTTAGGGGTGAAAACTGCCCATTGAATCGCTTTTAGCATGCTCAAAAAAATGTTTTTTTTTAAGCATAACTCCTCTAGTTTTTGTGATAAATAGTTCTTTAAAAAACCATTTTGTTGGTTTTTTGAAGAGCTTTACGGTCTTATATATTAAAACTGTCCAAAACTCTTACTTTTTTAAAGGTGTGACTTTAAAGGGCTGAAATAAGGTAGTGTGTATGAAAAATTGTTCGCAACCTTATTGACTAAAACTTGAGTTATAATTAAAGATTTTAGGTGTGAAAACCGTAGTGAAGTTATTGCGTCTCTGCAAAACATGGTATCCTAAAAAGGAAGGAAGTACGACGTTGTTACATTGTGTATTTTATGTTGGTGTAGATGTAAATACAAAAAATAAAACCAAGAATACGATGGGAAAGGTAAAAATCGGAATAATTTATAATAGTTTTAACAACAAGCCCCATATTACTTATAATAAAAGACTTAGACCGAATTCTATAAATTTTAATACTTTCTTTTTAAAATTAATAATTAGTTTCCTCTGAAAACCCGGCAAAATATCAATATTCTCAAAAATTAAAATTAAAAATTTGATGCCGATAAAGGCGAAGCCGACTCCTTTATCTTTATCCAAAGCCTTTAACTGTATAACGATGCACAAAACAGTCGAGTCCACTCGGTCAGGATTCGAGAACAAATCGGTACAAGTAGATACGCCAGAGACACGCTTTTCGGCATGAAAACATGTCATGGCTCTCTTTTAGTAAAAAAACTCTCGCACAAGCTGATATATTCAGAAGACCAGGGAGTAATCTCTTGTTCTAAAACATTTTATTAAAAAATCATACCGTTTATAGATTTAAATGATTTTTTACTTAAAAAAAAATTGCCAGAGTTGGATATAGTGTGTAAATAAATATAATTGGAAAGCTTTTTTGATACCGATTTTTTTTTTAATATAACAACCTATGGATACAAAATTCTCTGTAAGGTTAGACGCTGATAACAGATAGCACTGAACCCAACAGATATCTCTTTAAAACTCAATTTTATCTTAATTCCAAAACTGTACTCTCCTAGAAAATTATATGAAAAAGTTATTTGGATGAAGTTTGTTTCCGAATCTTTACCTTAATAATATTTCTACTTATTTAAAAAAGTTATCTGCCAAAAGAAAATGGGGCCAGTTTCTTTTTAGAATAATGTAAGTAAAAAACAACTGAACCAAAATACATTCATGGACACAACTATAGAGTTATCTTGACATTTGCCATAAGGCTCTGTTCTACCAAAATCTTTATATGGAGCATGTGCGCGTGACGTCACCAGAGGTTCGTGGATCAACAACAAATCTTTTTTTCTCGTGTTTTGTGTCAAACGTGTCCAACACCATTAAATCCTTGAGGTAAAAAAAGGCTTTAAAATTGTATCATAATGACTTGTTGCCTTGTTATGAAGCATAATACAATAAATATCGGTGTTTTAAATCAGTCACGGCACAATAAGACAATAAAAACCTTACCTCAAAGAAATAAACCCACTTTTAAAGAAAAATCCAAGTAAAATATTAACCGGGCAATAAAAAACATCCAAGAAAAAGCTCGCAAATACATTACAATAAGAATCAAGTCCGTTAGCCACAAAATACGAAAGAAAACCGCTTACTAAATGCTATAAATGATCATTGTTGCTTGCTTGAATAAGGGTTACTCTATTCGTCCCCCGGTATGGCATTATTGTTGTTGATCCACGAACGATGAAATGACATTTGGATGTCACGTGCCGCACATAATCAATTACCACTAAAAAATCACCAAACAAACTGATTAATAACAAATTTTTGCGAGGTTACCACAACATACCGGTATCATACCATAACTAACAAAGAGCAGCACGATTTCATAAATTGGCGCGAAAATACTGTCATTTTCTTTGCGTAGCTTCAGCCGCCATTTTGCTGGGATATGATCTGTCTCCTTTATTTGAATTGTAATTGTTTCGTGTGCATTTCTTTCGTGTTTTGTGCTTTAAATATCAAAGGCGCCGCCAGGGAGAGATCGTGCTGCCTGTTAGTTATGCTGTGCCAGAAGTAAATATGTTACTTGGTTACCTCGCAAAAATTTGTTTTAAAATGTGTTAAATCAATATTTGTTGTGTTACTGATAAACCCCACATAATCATTTTTCAAGAAATATCGACCGTTTAATTATTATTGCATTTTTTGGTTGAAAACTTTCAACACTAACAAATATTGTAATGATACACAACTTTGAGGTTGTCCCATTTTAACACTTAACATTTTAGTCACCTTCCTTGATTACTTTTAAGAGGTTTTATAAATATTTTTGGTATGTGCTGTTAGCATTGCATCCTATGACAAATTTTTATAATGTTTGATTGTCCATAAGTGTATATTGCCTTAGTCCAAAAAGTCAGTAACCATGACAAACGCAATTGACCAATAGGGAGACTTACTTTATTTGTTTTTGCTTACGTCATTCCCAAATGAAAATGGCCGGTTCTAGTTTCGCAAATACTTAATTAAAAATTTTAGTATCGTGGAAAAATAAGATGGATACCGGAAACTGACTTGGCAGCTCTATGGACTGTCAACAGTTTAAGATCTCCTGATATCTTAGAGCTTTATCTACTAGCTCGGGAATACGAAACTACACAACTCTTTACTTTGGAACCCGCAGAAGATATAATAAATTCCAAGAACTTGGCCGAAATTACCGACGACATTTTGGTTTCTGGAAAAACTACAAACTATCAACAACTTGTCGAAGCATCTGGCATAGATAAGTTGGGTATATAATCTTATATTTCATTCATAGTCTTGAGATTCAGCTTTTTTGTACGTTAATAAAATACTTCGTTAAAAAGACCACATTAAAATAAAACATTTCAACTTATTTCTAATATATCTCTTTAAATTTGAAAATAAAAAGAAAATCTTAATGGTATACCACCTTGTTCCATAAGTTCTGTCGTTCCACAGGAAATACACGATTTTATGTTTAAATATTTATTTTATTATTTTCTCTCCAAATTTTGATAAACTTTCAGTAATCTTATAATTCGTGGATTCCATTACTAAAATGAGAATCAGAAATCTGAGGTCGAAATACGCTTCCACGGCGGCTATTACCACCATCGAAAAATATTCTAATAAGTCCAATCACTCAAGTCCCCCCGAGAAATTTCCCTTCTGCCTTCTCTCAGCCAGACAGCCGGCTGAGCCGGTAATCGTTTTTGGAAGTGCTTTCACTAAGTCGTATCGCATTAACTTGTTTGAATATTATATTTTTAAGATAGCAAAATATCTTTCTTACTGTTTTGTTGATAACTCCTATATTTGTTTGAGTAATTCTTTTTTTTTTTTTTGATGTCCTAAGAATAAACTAGATTAATTATTTTACATACAGTGCTTTCATTTCAAAACGAACCACCCTAAATATCTCTAAAAAAAACACACTCACCAAAAAAACAAAGAAACACGTCGATTTAGATATACAGGGGGAAGTTTAATTTCGTATTTGATAAAATTTTATCGGTCACCTCCTAACCTCCAGTTAACCTCACTTTGATATGTCAAATGGCAACCCCCATAGTGTGACACATCATTGTAAGCGGCATGAAATTTGCTATCCAACAGTACTAAGAAACTTTAAATCGATGGACGTAGAAGCGACTTAGAAGTAAAAATGTGTGTTAATTAGTTTATCGTGTTCAAATAATTTATTTTATCAAATGCTCAAAATGTCCGCCGTTATTGGCGAGACAAGCTTGTTTTGAAATTCCTCGCGAACGTTGGCGAAAGTTTGTCTGGTAATACCTCTGCATTCTAGTGTAATTCTACATTTAAGTTCTTGAATATTTGCAGGTGGCGTTTTGTACACTTTACTTTTTAAATAACCCCAGAGGAAAAAGTCTAGAGGAGTTAAGTCTGGAGACCGTGCTGCAGTTCGCACCTCGTCTGCCTATCCATGTGCCTGGAAACTGTTCATTGAGCCACTCTCGAACTGCTAAAGCATAGTGGGGAGGGGCTCCATCTTGCTGGAAATGCAAATTATTTTCACTGAGTTCCATAGCACCATTTTCATCCACCTGATTTTCCAAAGATTGGACGATAGAAGGGTATATCGCATTTTCCAAAAGGTTCAGATACAGTTGCCCAGTTAAATTTTCTTCCAGAAAGAATGGCCCGATAATTTCGTTTCCATAAATACCTGCCCAAACGTTGATCTTCTCTGGAAATTGAGTATGTCCTTCCTGAAATATGTGCGGATTTTCATTATCCCAATATCTGCAGTTATGTCTATTAAGAATTCCATTTAAGAAGAAAGTTGATTCGTCAGAAAAGCAGATATTTTTGATCAAATGAGGGTCTTCGTCAATTCGCTGGCACATTGATTCGCAAAATTCTATTCTTCTATCATAATCGTCTTCGTTGAGTTCATGAAGAATTTGTATTTTGTATGGAAAAACTTATTCTTTTTCAAAATTTTGTGCACGGAACCCGTAGAAATATTGGTCAGCTTGAAACTTTTGGAATAGACAACGTCGGATCGATTGCGAACTGTCCGTACCTCAACCTGGCGTGCTTCGTCTAAAACCCTTTCATTAGTACTTTTCTTGTTGCATACAGATCCAGTTTCTTCAAACTTACGCACCAATTCCATTACATATTTATGCCCCACGTTTTTATTTTGATGCCTCTCATTGAATACTCTGGCGGTTCTACGCGGGCATCGATCTTCAGCCCCATATAGGAAAATTATTTCTATTCTCTCTGCTAGAGTATACACCATTTTAAATTCAAGATTCTTAATTTTAAACTAACGATGTCAAAATGACAATCCTAACAGTAATATTTAACTGGTTCCTAAACGTCTTAAAAACTTGTGCTAACTGCAGTGTTTTGCTGTAGCAGGTAACACAAAAATAATATTGGAATGAATGCACACTAAAATAGTCTGCGAGGAATTTCAAAACAAGCTTGTCTCGCCAATAACGGCGCACATTTTGAGCATTTGATAAAATAAATTATTTGAACACGATAAACTAATTAACACACATTTTTACTTCTAAGTCGCTTCTACGTCCATCGATTTAAAGTTTCTTAGTACTGTTGGATAGCAAATTTCATGCCGCTTACAATGATGTGTCACACTATGGGGGTTGCCATTTGACATATCAAAGTGAGGTTAACTGGAGGTTAGGAGGTGACCGATAAAATTTTATCAAATACGAAATTAAACTTCCCCCTGTATATCTAAATCGACGTGTTTCGTTGTTTTTTTGGTGAGTGTTTTTTTTTAAAGATATTTAGGGTGGTTCGTTTTGAAATGAAAGCACTGTATATAGCTCCTATAAAAGTTCCCTCGTATAAAAAAAATCATGGCGCCCTCTACTAGCAACATCAAAAGTATGGAAGAATTTGAAATTCTCCCCTTGGAGAACCCCAAAATCCTCAATATTGTACCGCTATGTCTTTTAATGAAGAAATTATTACGAAAAAAGGAAACAAAATTAAAAGTTTGACACCCTGTATCTTAGTTATTATTAACTTTGTGATAAGGCAATTTTACGTTAATTGCATTATTTCGACTCAAGGAATCTGCTGTTGCTCTATGTCCCATTACTTTTGGGACACCCTGTATAGTATTAATTGCTATTTTCTTTTATACTTTAAATATTCATTCTGCTTTTTAGCACAAGAAGATATATATAGAAACATATTTCTAAATTTATGTTATCCAGCAAACTACATGAGCTTACGTGCTTTTTCAAAATTTATCTCAGAATTAGGTTGGCCAAAACCGCAGGCTCCATTCTTGTTTAGGTAGGTTTACTTATATAAAAAACTAATTTTGATCGTTAAGTTTTAATATAACCACTTTTTTATATTTTTTATTTTAAATTACAGAATAACTTTGTTCAACAGGTATAAATAATCTAAAAAGCAGACACAACACAAAATTGAAAATAAAAAGTAATTTTAAAACCCATTATCAATTAAAAAAAAACTAAGGGAAAAGTCTACTTGTTAAAAAAAATAAAAACTCAAAATTAAAAACTAAAACAAATGAACTGACAGTCAGGGCCGTCTCGAGGCTTTAAACCGTTTATGTTTTTGTTCCCCTAGTCGCCATCCCCGTCGCGTATTGATACCACGACGCAACCTTAGAAAAATATATGTCAAATAACGAAGACAATGTACTTTTTCTGCGTTAGAAAACCACGTGCTGAATATCGCTGAATTTGTCGCGAGAAATTTCCCCATTGTGAGGAGCTATATTTACTACAAAAATTAAATTTAAATGTTTTGTTTCCGTAATTTAATATTTTATATATACTCGTAATACTCGTCCAATAACTGAAGACCTAAAAGTACCCAAAGCTGTAAATAAGACATTTTTTTGTGCCAAAAATTTCCCGGATTAGAGAATTTTGTTTGACAAAAAATGAAAGATCACCTCAAAATAACAAAAATGGTTAATCATTTTTTCGCAACACCAATATTTTGAAAAAGTCAAAAAACCAACATTTCACACTGGATAGATGTGGTAAACATGAAAAATGCAGATGGGCAAAACAATTTTTTAACCAAAGGCCAGAAAGATGGTGGAAATTTTCTGGGATCATTGAACACTTGCTAAGGTCTCATTATAAAAAACCAACGTTAATAACAAACCATTTTTCAAAAAATATTAATAAATTAATGGGATACTCTTAAAATATTGTGAAAAAAAAACTTTGACCGCTTTTTTAATATTCTAGAAAAATCAGAATGGGCTCAAACTTCTATGCAATGATAGGTACGGGTTTTCCCATTCCGATGTACTTTGAATGATTAAAAAATGTACATTATTGTCCGAGTAATGGAACAATTCGTCCGCCCGCCATGAAGATAGCGGCATTCTAGCGGTAGAGCGGCAGCTGAAATGAGGGGACTTTTAGGTCCCGTTATCTCGAAAACTATAGAATTTTCGAAAAAAATATAAGAACCATTTTTGTAGTTTACAAGGCGATCTTTTTTTTTGTCTAAACAAAAATTCTCAAATACTCATATTTTTGGCAGATATTGGCGGAAACACATTTTTCGCTGGGGGCCATTTTCAGCCCTTTGCCACCTGTTAATGTTGATAAATTTTTTTTCGCTCAAAAGCATCTCCGAAGACCTAAGAATTGCCTTACAAGAGAAAACTGTACAGATTTAATTACAGCTTTGTCCCTTCATTTACTGGACTATACATAAAAAAACAGATAGTAAGATTTTATATTTTATTTACATTGGCCGATAAGTACCCCTTTTTTTTGGTTACTTCTGGATGAAGCCTCGACCATCAATTTTTACATCATCTAGGAATATACCTATACTTACTTTTTCCACTAGATTTTTAATATACAATTTATTTTTCTATTTTATTTTTAAATTAGTTCTGAAAGAATTGAACCGGCATCTAAAGAAAATACTATTTATCTATTTATCATGCTACCCCCAATGTTAGAAAAATAATTATAAACAAAAACTATATATTATTGTAGGTCCGCCGATATAAGCAATAGGTATGGACTATCTTTCAGGGAGTTTTTATATTTTCTGGCTGCTGTTGATCCTAGCACTGGACATGGTGGCACAGCAGCTGAACTTCGATGTCGATATATGTTTAAGTAAGTGTAAATAAAAAAAATTATTTTAACGTTCCTTGTAATAGTGGAAACATTTTTGTGCGCATGCCCCAACTTTCGCCGTATTTTTCGGGCACTTTATTTACAAATGTATGAACAGTGCATATCTTTATAAAAAAATTAGCAATAAAACAAGTAATTACAGTTAAGTTCTTAGTAATTAAAAAAAGTAAGCGAAGGCACTTATTCTAATAAAAAAATTGTCTCAAAAAATTTAATTTTTACCCTACTTACCTTATTAAATTTATCACTTTTATTAATCCAAACAATTTTAAAGTTATAACCTTAAGTTTATTCTTTTTTTAATTATTTAAAAATGGTTAATTATATACCAAAAAATTATGAATTAACACTTCAAATGCACAACAATACAATATAAAGCTAAAACTATACATAAAAAGTATAATATTCTGATAAAACATCAAAATTTCGATAAACAATGCATGCGTGCAAATTTGCTTTGTTGTTCACTGAGTTTTGAATGCCGAAGGTTGATCATATTTGTCGCCTCCTTCAGGGCATTTCGCCAATATCCTAAGGTGTTTTTCAATTACGACATAAGAGCGCATTACGGGGACAATGCTCAGCATTGAGTATTTCAACTACCCCAATGCCTCCCATAGACGTGCTTCAAATAACTTTTTTGCTCTCTCAGAGAGCAAAAAAGTTATCCGTCTCTCGATTTTGCGAGGCGTTGCGCTAGTTAAAACACTCAATGCTGAGCATTGTGCTGCATAATGCGCTCTTGTGCCGTAATTGAAAATACCGCTAACCTCTTAGCTACTTCGGCTTTATTTCCTCCTTGAAGACGACCATGGCACTTCAACCATCGTCGTAACTAAACACAATTGTGGGCTTCTATGGTAGGATGCACTAATGAAGAACCATCAATAAATTTAAATTTTCATTTAACTGCACTGTATTAGAAGTGATAATGCTTGTTGCCCAGCCATATTTATAAAAGTGCCCGAAACTTTCATATTGCCGGCTTTTTATCAAGAAGGACGCGCTTGTTTTGAGCATACCCCAAAAAGGTCTATTGAAATAAAATGGATACGACAAAGAATTAACATTTTCTCTATGAAACACCTTTTTGGATTGAAGTTGATTATAAGTATCGGCTACAAATTAATGTCCTATTACCAAAAATCCTACAAAAAAGGTTCATTTTTATTCAAATTTTTGAGAAAATTTTCGGGGGTAATATCACGAGTGCTTAAAAGTTACCAATAATTTTCATGAAGGCTTGTTATTTAGAATTCCACGAGTTTCAAAGAACGAGTGGAATTTGTATAACAAGCTTGAATGAAAATTATCTGTTTAATTTTTATGTACGAGTGGTATTTAGAGAGGATATTTCTAGAATGGAGGTATTATGGTATTATACTATTAAAATGGTTTTTTTGTCATACAATTTTCAATTACATGCAACATGATTAAAACTATAATTGAAATCGTTTTTTAACTACTTTATCTATTTCTTCATCAGGTGCATAACCAAATGGCCTCGCTTTGACTGATTTTGACGTTTCTAATTCACAATACAAACAAACGGGTTCAATTTTTCTGTGTTTGTAAGTAAGTTGAAATACCACTAGTTCTAGGCAACGTGAAATTTCCGGTGAAATTTTTTGATTTTTAACTTACTTGGGAAAATTTATACATATGTAAAATATTCGCTATACATTTTACTAGAATTTATAATGATGTGTCAGTAAATAATGTAACACACTGTATATCCACTTATAATAAAGATTAAACTATTTTTTAGATACTATGATCGAGACAAGGATAACGTCTTGAAAATGGAGGAATTCAAAAACTTTAATTTTGGATTTGAGAAAATCAAAAAAGTTACCAGTTGATACTCAGAACGTCACAAAAGAAACTCAAGACACATATAAGGCTTTGGGAATACAAGAATCACAATCAATTAATGTGAACGATTTTTTAAGGGCCGTCTGTGATTTAAAAATAAGAGGGACATCTCATATTTTTAGATCTACAATTGGAGTAATAAAATATATGAAGGATATGCTGTAAGTAGCTTTTATACATTTAAAGTGTATTTATTTATATTTAAACCAAGAAAAAACCAGTCATAAATCTCCCAATTAGGACGGTAGCAAAAACCAATAAAATATTCTAAGAAAACAATCCCACTGG
>JAHBCN010026003.1:0-10977 GCA_019359885.1 Listronotus oregonensis | reverse complement strand
AAAATTTTAATTTTCGTTAAGTAAAATTATAAAAATATACCAATTTTGCTCTTTTATATATAAAACCATAAACAAGTTAAAAATTGATTTTAAAAATAATGTTTAGTATAGATTTAATTAACTAAATATTGCTTTAAAAAAATGGAAAAAAAATGTCCTTAAACTTGGATCTATAACTGCTATAGAGTCGGGATATATTCAGCTAAGCTCCTTTTAGTTTCTCAGCCAAGTAGAAAGGTCTCGAATACATCAAACTTAAATACCCATGAAAGCTCGATCAGCTTCGTGGCATCAATACATCCGAAGTTAAATTAAAGTCCTATAAGGTACTACGTGAACCAATAACCCGAATAAAAATTCCTGGTGAACTAATATCCTAGCTGAACCCTCATTTCACGGAGGATTTTCCAATTGGAGCAAAATTAACCCTTTCACCGAAAAAATGTTATGCTTTTCCCCCCAATAATTTTTTGACAACCATAACCCCACTGACATATATATATATATATATATATATATATATATATATATATATATATATATATATATATATATATATATATATATATATATATATATATATATATATATATATATATATATATATATATTTTTATATATATTATATATTTTATATATATATATATATATATATATATATATATATATATATATATATATATATATATATATATATATTTTATATATATATATATTTTATATTTTATATATATATATATATATATATATATATTTTAAAAAAAAAAAAAAAAAAAAAAACATGTCTGAAATCTTTAATTAAAAAAAAATTTTCATAAGGGAAAATTGGCAAACAACAAATTAAAAAGGGAAAAAAGTCTATTTTCATAAGAAAAAGGGGGGAAATTGTAAAAATAATTAATTTTTATTTGAAATATGAAATAAAGATCCACAATCATGGGAAAAATAAAAATAAGTAAAAAATTTGCATAAGAAATGTCTTAGATAGAAAGTTGATATTTCGTATCGGAGCGAAAGGAAAAAACGCCATAATTCTCAAAAAAAGCAATTTTTCTCAATCAAAATATATGAAACAGAATTATATAGACATATATAAAGATAATAAAAAGGAATAAACAAATTTACAGGGAAAGGATAAAATTATGGTATAAAAAATAAACAATTTTTATGACACGAAGGTCAAATATGTAATATGGCATATTTCTTTAATATCATTAGATATTAAGTATAGATAAGTTTGTAAATAGATAGAATAGGGAAATTTTTTAAAAGTAAACAGAATTTTGTCAAAGTGGAAGGATTATAAAAAAAATCCGTAACAAAATTCGTTTCGAACTAAAAGTGACAGTGCGACATGTTTTAACCAAAGTTCAACGGCGCGAAACGGAATAACCCCAATTACAATAAAAAAGTGATAATAAACTCTAAGCAATAATAAAATTAAAAGACATTCAAAAGAAAATTAGATTTAAGGGTATAAATGGACTTTAGAAAGTAAGATGAACAATACTTGTCCCATGACAAGGCAATAAAGCCATTTCTAGCCAATTGTAAACATAGCTCATAGGTTAAATTATATGTATAAGTTGTAGAATATTATATTTAATTAATATCAAGCATTAGTTTTAAGAAAATAAGTAAAATAGGAGATAAAAAGGAAATATAACAGAATAATAGTATCAAAATTTACTGACATTAAGTGACTCATCATGAAAATTAACAATTAAAAACAGATTAGGGCATATTAAAACATATATCATTTCAAAGCAAAGCCTCAGAAGAAAATTTCGGGATATTAGGACAGCTAAGATATAATTATAAAACAGAAAATTTTATCCAAAGTTAAAAATATCAAGTACCAGAATCCATATTTTTATGTCAATTTTTGTCTAGTAGTCTGGATTCTGGCAGACATCTTTAAAAAATATTCTTTTGTTTCGGAGGGTATAAATAGCAAACACCCCCGAAAACGAGAGATTCGTCAGTTTTCACTTGCTGTAGTCACCTCGCTGCTCGGGAAAGAAAAAAACAAATGAAATGGGAAAGTTAACCAAACTTTTGAAAGAAGAAAAAACAAAATAAGTTGTAAAAGAAAAGTAATTCAAAGTGTTTTTTAAGGAAATATTTTAGCAAAGAATTTAATAATAAATAATAAAATAAACAAATACAAACCTTTAAAATAACAACGGCGAATTCTCAAGAAGAAACAACCACATAAACAAATTGGGAAATTTTCATAATCCAGCCAAACTACATGTTCCAGTTCCAATAAATTAGATAATTTGGTAATCATAATATAAATCCAGGACAAGAAAACAAACAAATTCATTGTTATATCCTTTTTTATCAACAAATTCACAGGATAAAAGGTATTTTAGAGTTAAATTATGAAAGTGTCAATGACTTGAACTATTAAAAATCATTTGAACTTTACCAGCGTTTTCCATTGGTGATAGTTAATTTAATCTAGCGTATTCTATTGACAATAGTTAGTTTTAAAAAGGGAATTTTAGGTAGTAAATCTCCATTGTAATAAATTTTAAATTTTAAAATAGTTATTAAAATTATTAAAAACAAACGTCATAAATATAATTTATTTTAATTAAATTTATTTTAAGTAATAAATAAAATATATTTTAACAATAGGACTTTGATTTATCCAAGTTAAATAACAAAATTTAGAAAATTAAAAATAATTTGCCAGAACTCAAAGGGATAGGAGTCTAGAGATAAAAATAGTAAGTATTAGCCGAGGTATTAATGAAATAAAATAAACAATCAAACAAACTTTATTGTCCCACACACACAAATTATAAAGTATCGAATCGTTGCTACATTAATAATAAAAATAATTAATTAATAATAAAATAAATAACAATAACAAACTTACACCTAAGTGATTTTAAATATATATATATATATATATATATATATATATATATATATATATATATATATATATATATATATATATATATATATATATATATATATATATACGGCATGTTGAATTAAATAGAAATAATTTTTGAAATTATTTATTACAAATTATATACGGAAAACTCAAAAATATAAATGCTTATTTGTTAAAAAAAATAACATTTAAAATTAAAATTCAAAGATATAAGTTCTTGGTTTAAAAAAAATATATATAAAAAATGAAAATTTAAAAATATAACTTCTTAGTGGACTCGAGGAAAAATTAAAATAGGTCATTTTCTTAGTAAGGTGGGGTAAATGTAATGTAGTTTTTTTAATAGATCAACTTTTTTATTTCACAAAAAAAAAGAAATATTGATTTAAAAATTTTAGAATTTTAGGAAATACAGGTCGGTGTGTTGGTAATCAAATACATTACCTTTTATACGATTAGCAAAAAAAGTTATAATATATTTTTTAAAAACATGTTACTATATCACATTTGCCCCTGGATTTGGGGTAAATGTGATAATGACTTATAACATTCCTTACAATTGCTCGGTAAAAGTTTTGGGGAAAATGTATAATGTTTAAAAAAAAAAACAACTTTTTTTGGTAAAATTTTTATTTAAATATCTCGAAAACTAAACTTTTTACAAACTTTTTTTTATAAAAAACAAACTAACTTAAGTTTTAATGCTTAATTTAAATTTAAACAAAACAGTTTAATACTTATAATATTTTAAAAATGGTAGCCACTAAAATGAAACAGAGAATTCATGCAAACCCGTCCTATCAATTTTAGGTGATGGTAATAGTGTGACAATATCACTCTCATGAATTGTGTCCGTAACCTCAAATTTAGGCCAGACAAATGTTTTTTTGTACGGCTTACAAAATTTAACCATCCATCCATCATCACTCTTTTCATTCGTAGTCCCAACAAAATGCTTGATAACTTTTTTTGTTGAGTATTTAACTGGTACCCAAGAACCTACCGTTAATTCTTTGGTTTCAAACATTTTGTCAAATAGTTTTGTTTATAGTACCCTTTTTATGAAACAACTGGAGAAGTGTAGCGGGATGAGGGCAGGCAAATAAAACCACTATTGTATAATTATCCCAACGTTTCGTGGCTGGATTGTCACTTTATCAAGGGCCTATAATTAGAAAAAGACACATTAAAAGACTGGTATATGACCCTAATATCTTTAACATCAAAAAGCACTAAAACATATTATGAGGCAAAAAGGCCGGAAGAACAACCCTAAGTCACTCATATCCATGAAAATCAGCAATAAAAAGATTTTTTAAGTTAAATTATTCAAAATCATAAAACTTTCGAAAAACAAAATATATACATTCTGTTTTTCTTATAAAAAATTTTACACGACTAGACAAGAACAAACCAAGAAAAAAAAATTAAAACATTAAAAAAATTAAGTATAAACATTTATTAGGATTCGAACTCGGGACCTCTGGCTTTGGGACTTATAATCGTATCCCCAGAGCTAGGGCACCCATGAATAATTTTCTTAAAATATATTAAATATAAAACAAAAAAAAATAAATACTTTAAGAACAATTGGCAGAGCTGAATTCCAAAGACCATGCGACAGGGCAAAGCCCCCGTCCTTATGCCAAAACGTCAACACAAAAATCAACATCACATAATGATTAAAAAATTAAAAAACCACAGTTACAACATTAAAATTTATAATTAGATACACCTACCAATACTCTACGAGGTCCTTATGCCGTTAAACAAATTAATATTCAATTTTGAAAAATAAGAAAGTTCCATATTATGAGGAAAAACCACACTAGCTGCACAAAAATTCTTGTCAAAAATAAGTTTTTTAAAAATAAACAATTTTAACAGCTGTCAATGGGAACTTCTCTAAAGTTGGTTTATAATAAAGGTATCGACAGTTGTTTTACAAAACTTTTCCCAAGGCACCTCACAAAGTTTGGTAGTTGCATGTTGCATCCACTAACATTCCTATATGTACATGTAATAAAAAGTAAGCTTATACACAAAAAAAAACGAAAGTCAACAAATACTTTATAATCATGTAGATGTTCTCTTAATTAAGCTTTGTTGAAATTGTGCTCTATATTTATTTAAATCGCAGAATCAAATTCTCCGTTATCGGATCATCTTCCAAAATTTCATTTAGGAACTCGTCAGAGAGATCTGAATCCATTAAGACTGAAGTTATTTCATCGTCACTACTACTGGATGAGTACTGCGATTTTGTCTTGGTATGGTCCTTTTCTTCTTTTAAATTTGACAGAGGAGCGTCATCGTCAGAGAAATCGGAATCCATTAAAGCAGCATCTTTTGTGGTACTTGATAAAGACGGTTTTGTCTTCTTAGTTTTTTTTTATTTACTTTTTTTTAGTGTGGCAAGGGCCTTTCTTGAAGTCAAAATCTCAGGGCCGGGGCATAATCTGGTTTTTCTTTCCAGGTATTTGTTTCGGACCTTGGTTAACAGCAGCCAGAAAAAGGTCCTCGAAACTTGTGCTTGCTTTTGATGATCCGGGTTGATTTTCTTCTTGTTCATCTACAGCTTGTTGATCATCTTTTTTTCCTGTTGTTAACCCAGCTGTATAGCTTCTTGAATCTCAATTTGTTTGTGATCTTTCCACTTTTTTAATAGGTCAGGGGGGAAATCTTTTGGTATAATACTTCTTGTCAAAAATAAGTTTTTAAAAATAAACAATTTTAACAGCTGTCAATGGGAACTTCTCTAAAGTTGGTTTATAATAAAGGTATCGACAGTTGTTTTACAAAACTTTTCCCAAGGCACCTCACAAAGTTTGGCAGTTGCATGTTGCATCCACTAACATTCCTATATGTACATGTAATAAAAAGTAAGCTTATACACAAAAAAAAACGAAAGTCAACAAATACTTTATAATCATGTAGATGTTCTCTTAATTAAGCTTTGGTGAAATTGTGCTCTATATTTATTTAAAATCGCAGAATCAAATTCTCCGTTATCGGGATCATCTTCCAAAATTTCATTTAGGAACTCGTCAGAGAGATCTGAATCCATTAAGACTGAAGTTATTTCATCGTCACTACTACTGGATGAGTACTGCGATTTTGTCTTTGGTATGGTCCTTTTCTTCTTTTTTAAATTTGACAGAGGAGCGTCATCGTCAGAGAAATCGGAATCCATTAAAGCAGCATCTTTTGTGGTACTTGATAAAGACGGTTTTGTCTTCTTAGTTTTTTTTATTTACTTTTTTTTAGTGTGGCAAGGACCTTTCTTGAAGTCAAAATCTCAGAGCCGGGGCATAATCTGGTTTTTCTTTCCAGGTATTTGTTTCGGACCTTGGTTAACAGCAGCCAGAAAAAGGTCCTCGAAACTTGTGCTTGCTTTTGATGATCCGGGTTGATTTTCTTCTTGTTCATCTACAGCTTGTTGATCATCTTTTTTTCCTGTTGTTAACCCAGCTGTATAGCTTCTTGAATCTCAATTTGTTTGTGATCTTTCCACTTTTTTAATAGGTCAGGGGGGAAATCTTTTGGTATAATACTTCTTGTCAAAAATAAGTTTTTTAAAAATAAACAATTTTAACAGCTGTCAATGGGAACTTCTCTAAAGTTGGTTTATAATAAAGGTATCGACAGTTGTTTTACAAAACTTTTCCCAAGGCACCTCACAAAGTTTGGCAGTTGCATGTTGCATCCACTAACATTCCTATATGTACATGTAATAAAAAGTAAGCTTATACACAAAAAAAAAAACGAAAGTCAACAAATACTTTATAATCATGTAGATGTTCTCTTAATTAAGCTTTGGTGAAATTGTGCTCTATATTTATTTAAAATCGCAGATTCAAATTCTCCGTTATCGGGATCATCTTCCAAAATTTCATTTAGGAACTCGTCAGAGAGATCTGAATCCATTAAGACTGAAGTTATTTCATCGTCACTACTACTGGATGAGTACTGCGATTTTGTCTTTGGTATGGTTCTTTTCTTCTTTTTTAAATTTGACAGAGGAGCGTCATCGTCAGAGAAATCGGAATCCATTAAAGCAGCATCTTTTGTGGTACTTGATAAAGACGGTTTTGTCTTCTTAGTTTTTTTTTATTTACTTTTTTTTAGTGTGGCAAGGGCCTTTCTTGAAGTCAAAATCTCAGAGCCGGGGCATAATCTGGTTTTTCTTTCCAGGTATTTGTTTCGGACCTTGGTTAACAGCAGCCAGAAAAAGGTCCTCGAAACTTGTGCTTGCTTTTGATGATCCGGGTTGATTTTCTTCTTGTTCATCTACAGCTTGTTGATCATCTTTTTTTCCTGTTGTTAACCCAGCTGTATAGCTTCTTGAATCTCAATTTGTTTGTGATCTTTCCACTTTTTTAATAGGTCAGGGGGGAAATCTTCTGGTATAATACTTCTGTTAAATGGAAAAATACCGCCTTTCTTAAAACCATTAGCTATGACTTCTTATGGGATGCTTTTCCAGGTATCACATAGAAATTGTGAAAATATTTTTTTTTGGTAATTTCTGTCCAATATGTTGCCCTTGCCATTTAATCCATTTTTTATCCCATCTGCATTTAAAGGATTTGAAAATTGATAAGTCCAGGGGTTGCAGTAGATGGCTTAAATGTGGGGACAATTTTAATAATGTAATTTGTTCTTTTACCGCTGCCTCAATTATCTCGATGGTTACATGGGTGGAGTGGCCATCGTAAATTATAAGCACTGGACGTTCAGGGCTTATAGTTGGAATAATTGTCTTCTCAAAGTAATTCTTAAATATTTCCCCTTCCATCCAGCCCTTGGTGCTTGCTGCATAAACGGTACCTGGAAACTCGTGTTCGGAGGGAGCTAACCACTGGTCCCACACATATTTGCCTTTGTATATTATCAAAGGTGGCGCTTTTTCACCCGCTGCATTGCACATTAATAGAATGGTGGTATTCTCTTTACCCGGAGTACTAATTGTTCTTGAAGACGCCTTGTTAATCGCACCCACCACATTGCTTCTTCTTGGGTCAGTACTTAGGCTGCTTTCATCCAAGTTCCAAATTCTTCCCGGTTTGTCATGAAGATCCAGGCTATCTAAGACGCTTTTCAAAAGATCAAAATATTCGTATATAATGAATGGATCCATAGCTTTTTTTCTGGCATACTCAACATTTTGCGGAACTTTAAGGCTAAGGTGTGTCGCTTTTTAAATGCCAAGAACCAGTCCTCTCCTGGAACTTCATCCTTGAAATTCGTTTTAAGGTTATTTGTTTCGACAAATTTTCCAACTTTCTCTATAACTTCTTTTCTTGAAAAGCCCTATCCCCATTTTTCTGCCGTCTTCAATCCAATGGCCAATTTTTGCTCTAGCTCTAGTCGCCCCTTGTCATTTTTTTTGGCTCCCCAAGTTCCCTTTAATCGGGAATACAAAGTGACATAGGGTATTTTGTACCGCTTGGACGCCTTATAGAAAGAGGTCCTTTGTGCTAGATCAATGGCCAAGCTAAGATCTTCTTTGCTGTATTTGTCATTCTGGAGGGACGTTTTTCTCTGATAGTTCCGAAGCATTTCTCATTTAAAAACAAAGGGGTAAATGTGATATACTATTTCACATTTTTCCGGTAGGACTATAACACATTTTCCCCAAACCTATTTTTTCGGGGCAAATGTGATATAGTGCCAAAACCAGAAAACAATACATTTTTAATTTAAAACGAAAATAGCAGATAATAATAGACAAGTAAAGTACTAACTTAAACGCAAAAAAACTTACCAATTGTTTTTTTTTTTAATATCTTTTACAGATTTTTGAAGATTTAAAGATGTAATCGTCAGTCACGATAATATTACGCCACGTGGCTTTGTCTCTGCTGCTCTCTGAATACTGCACTCCTCACAACGCGAGAGTGGTGGGAGAGAAAGCCAGGCTCAGGCAAATATTCTCGCGCTGCCTGCGTTCTTCTATGGTTCAAGATAACGCGACCATCACTCACTATCACATTTACCCCATTCACCCCACTTCACCTTACACGTCCTTAGTATGATATTTGCCAAAAGAGGGAGAAACACACAATACCACGTTGCATTATGTGTACATAAATCTAGAATCTTGTCTCTTCTTTTTTTCGCGAGTTTTGGATTGTAAACAAACAATGCATCTTCGAACTTTGTTGTTTGGTATGGTAGCCGGAAAATGTCGCCCTGTAAGACGCTAAAGATTTGGTGTAGTGACCTTTTTCTGTTTAGTTTTTGATATATTAAACCTGTAACAATTTTTTTTGTACATAAGGTAAAATTAAAATTAAAATTATCTCTCAAGCAGCTGTCGAGTAAGGTTTAATTTAAAGTCTGCTAATGCTATTTTTTATGAATTTTGGGTCAGAAATATTGCATGACTGTTTAAAATGCATGGATCAAGAATGTGAAAAATTAGTTTCTTGTACCATTTTTACGTTTTTCTAACACATTTTGTAGAACTGAGCATCATATCTGTCCTGTCAACTGATCCCATATTTTGGTTGTAGTTTAATACACATTCGGGTTTTCTCACAAATTTTCTGTCTTTCTTATCATTTGGTCCACGTGAAAAGTTGTTAACATGGTAACATCTCTCCCATCTTTCCATTTGACTGCTAAAATATTTTTAGTAGCCATCGATTGTTTGCCCTCCTCAAATTTCCCTGATAAATCTGGCATTTGCTTTCTATTAGCCCTCACTGTGCCACAAGTGTTTGCTTTGTGTTCAAATAAGTAAGTAGAAAGCTCTTGTAAGGTATAACAATTATTTGTGTAATCCAAATAAGGTGGCATTACTGTTGTTACAACTGATCCTGATATCCCGAGATCTTCAGATAGGTCTACTTTTGTTTTCGAGCCTGTATACACGATAAAATCTAGAACATATCCTGTTTCACAATCGCATAAAAGGAATAGTTTGATGCCAAAACGACGACGTTTTGTTTTTATAAACTGTTTAAAAAGCAGATGTCCTTTAAACAGCATTAAACTCTTGTCAATTACTAAGTGTTGGAATGGTAAAAACCTCTGGGCAAATAAATTTTTACTTGTTTTGAAAAAACCTTGTAACTTATGTAAAAAGTCGCGTTAAATTTGTTGGGCATTATCTGCAAAATGAAGCATACGCAATATCATTTGAAAGCGGTTTCTTTACATCGCTTTTCCAAATATTGGAGTGTAGAGTAATTCATCGGTCGACCAATTTTCGACAAGTTTGTTTTTTCTATGGCCAGCTGCAAGTAGAAGTACGGCAATAAAACTAAAGAAATCTTCTTTCGTAATTGGTGTCCAAATGATTTAAGCATATTTATTAGTTTCGTTAATAATGGTCTCCACCACCCCATCATTCATAAGTAAAAGGAAACACAGTAGAATCCCAGTAATCCGGCCTCGTCAACTGCAAGTTATGGCCGGATTACGGAAAATGCCGGGTTATTGGCAAAGCTGATTAATTTTTTGATATTATATTTTTCTCATTATTTTTACACTATATTTAGTGTTTAAGAGTATGCATTTTATTATATGTATTTCTTTATATAGATACAGTAAATAAACAAGAAAAATATTCAAGTATTGTACATAAATAAATATTTACCTTCGTGCATTCTATATACATACTTCTTAAGAGCACTTAGTCTACTTTTTTAAAATAAAAAGTTATTAGATTTTGTTTTCTAGCTGTAAAATTTTTCTTAAAAACATTTTTCTTAGTGTCATTATATCTTCCGCTGTAATATTGTTTTCTTCAGCCCACTGAACATATGTATTGAAACTGGCTAAAGCTTTATCAAGCTTCACTGATGGCGTGGAAATGGAGGGTGCATAATCTTTATCTTCATTCTCAATTTGTAGATTATCAACGATATCTTGGTAATCCATAAATACATATTTACCGTCTCCCTGTAACCACTCGTTTACCTCATCATTATCCAGGGCCATAACACTTTCTGTTAACATTTGTTTAATTCTCGCCAATGGTATATCATCTTCAGGATCCCACGTGTCTGATTGACTTTGATCGTTTTCACGTGAATGTGACTGCCACAACTTAC
>JAHBCN010026002.1:0-10904 GCA_019359885.1 Listronotus oregonensis | reverse complement strand
TTTAAAAATTTTTTTTGTAACAACTAAGTTTACTAATAACAATTATTACTAATGATCATTAAAAAAAATTTTATCATACTAGAATTAAACCAATAGCAGTTTTTATTTATTTTCCCATCAAGCCTTTCTGGTCCATTTCAAACATTAAAAGTATTGTCAATAAATTCGAGTCTAAAGCCATCCATTGCAATAAATAATTGTAAATGTTTAACTCGAAATCGAAAATAGATCCGAAAAAAGAGAAAACTGAACTATTTATATTTTACTAGGTGTGGAAAACTAACATACAATATTTTTTTTTAAATAATAGGAATTACATAAAAACATTAATTAATCAAATATTCAAACAACCCCCCATTAACAGCTAAACAATATCCCAACCGATCTAAAACTCATTTCTTACGTTGCTAAGCTGGTTTAGATTCTGAAATTTTACACTTTTATAATTGACACTTTTTAAGTGACCCAACAGAAAGAAGTCATTCGGTGAAAAACCAGGTGACCTGGCTGGCCAAAGTATCCGGTACCGTGGACCAATAATATTGCCGTTAAAAGCATTTTCTAGGTACTCTCTAACCATACGGGCATTATGGGCGATGCAACCATCCATTTGGTACCAAATCATTTGATCTTCCCGAACAACTTCTTCTAAGGCGGATCCAATTTGATTTTGAAATAAGTCCAAATAGGTTTCTGCTGTCAGGTTATAGTCCATAAAAAAGGGTCCAATGATATGGTGTCCGATAATTCCCACGAATACATTTGTTTTTTGGGGATATTGTTTCCGAGTATGAACAAAGCGATTTTCTTGGCTCCAATACCGGCAATTCTGAACAGATAGTTTAATGTTGGAGGTGAATGTACATTAATCTGTAAAACAAATATATTTCTTAATAAAACCATATCGTTATTTGCTCTTTCCATCATTTCAAAACAAAATGACATTCTTTGCTCTTCATTTCCTTCCTGCAGCTCTTGATGTTTTTTAAATTTATACGAATAATATTTGTGTTTTTTCAAAGTGCGCAATACCGTTTTATGATGTTTATTTACGAGTACCTCTTGCCCAAGGATTTTCGGACTAACCATTTTGTTTTTCTCCTTACTCAGTAGAATATTAGGATCTCTGTTCTCTCTTTCTTCGGCTCTATTTTCGATATCCTGAGTTGAACATTTACAATTATTTATCACGGTACCTTTGGACTCGAACTTACTGACAATATATATATTCGTATGAACTTTTACACATTGCTTAACATTACAAAGATAAAAAAAAATTACAATACATTATATTAAAATAGAAGAAAAACATTACAGTCGGATATTGCAGCCGGGGAAAAACCCCCCCCAGTTGGGTGGATATCGTTTGTACCTTCATAACTGTGGACATTCTTGGAAAATTTTAGACTGTCTGTTCACAGCGTTGCTTTTTCACATGGGGGCCGTTCAATGCCCCATTGGTTAAGTGACTTATTGCATACTCCGTGACTTACTCTAATTCGGTTGAAATTACACCATTCTCGGGGGAAAGAGAGAACCCGTTGGGCTTGATTGGGGTTTACAATCAGGTGTGCGTTGTTAGCTGCTTCGTTCCTTTCGTCCATCCAATGCCATCGATTGTAAAATTCCAAATTTTTGCTGTTCTTGTTGGCGGGTTTCGAGATTTACCGAAATTTGGGCCCCTGGTTTAACTGATCGATGTCAGTATTTATGGGCAGTGATGGATTCATTTGGCATTTCTGGTACTGAGTTTTAAAGGCGCCCCGTCGTCGGGAGCCATTGAACTGGCGTGCTCTTTATGGTTCCCGTAATATGCCTCATCGTTTGATTTATTTGGGCATCAAAAACCTTAGTAGGGTTTACTTTTGGGGGCCAGACGGGGGGCGCAATATTTCGGCTGTTGAATAAAACCAATGCCAGAGCACTTGTCCTGATTGTTTCTGGGGGCTCCCCAAGAATTTGTTTGCAAGCTTGTGGATGATGTTGGGGGTTTTTTATTTTCCCGAGTTTTTTAGGTGTTTTTTGAATGTCAGGGTGGATCTAGTGTTACGCCGAGATTTTTTGGGTTTTTGGGTTATGTTTTAGCATATTTCCCTTCACTTTCTATGTTCAGAATTTTAATTTGCTTCGCCGTTATTTAGATGGAAAGCCGTAACTTCAGTCTTTGTGGGATTTGGTTGTGGGCCCCCTTTTTTTAAAAAAAAGGGTTTTTAATTTAATTTAAGGTCGTCTTCGAGGGTAACTTCGGCGTTCTCAATGTTCCTTTTTTGAAAATGTCATCCGCTTTAAGAAAATTTTGCGTTACGTTGTGGTGGGAACGTTGATGTAGATTTTGAACAAAAGGGGGCGATAGTCCCGACCCGGGGAAACCCTTTTCTGGGTTTTTAAAAATTTACTATTTTCCCTTGGGGAGGCTAATTTGGAATAATTTGTCACTCTGCTTTGATTTATTGTTATTAAATGTCTGGATTACCTCTGGATTTTGAAAGCCTTTTTTTCCATACCGTGTCGTGGCGCAAGTCAGGTAAAAAAAAGCTAATGCTGTTTTGAGGTTCTTTTGAAATCCATTTTCAATAAATGTTGTTAAAGAAAGGACTTGATCGCTGCAGTTCCTTCCTGGCATGAAACCTGCTTGCTCCACGGGAATTTTTTCGCTGACAGATTGCAAAAGCCTCGCGTAGATTATTCTCTAAAAAATCTTATAACAGACACTTAGAAGGGCGATTGCCCTGTAGCTCTCTGGTAGTGAAGGGTCTTTGCCTGGTTTGCAGATTGCGATGACTTTGCTTTGTTTGAATAGTTTTGGGAGCTTTTGTGTCGTCATTATCTGGTTAAGGAAATCAAGAAGCCACTTTCGAGTTTTTGGACCAGTGTGTTTTATGAACTCGGGAAATATTTTGTCATCTCCTGCAGCTTTGCGACATTTGATTAAGCCTAGTGCATTTAAAAGTTCATCGGCCTCTATTTGTCTCATGATTGGAAGGATTTGCTGATGTGCAGTTCTGACAATACGTGGACGGAATGGGCTTGGTGGGGAAATAAACTGAAAACATTTCAGATACTGCTCTAAAACTGTTTCCCGCATAATGCCACTTACTTATGGATACTTTTTCGTCGATTAAATAATTCATTTTTTTTTCAAATACCAACTGTCACTGATTTATTGACACTTTTCCTTGTGTCAGGGACAATATTCATTTTACTTACCTGTTTGGTTTTACTGAACCGAAATTGTTGTAATTTTGCAATTACATTTAATTGAATAATTGAAGATTCGCTTATTAAAATTTTTGATCTTGGCACGAGGGCTTGTCAGATTGGTCTATTCAAAAAGTTATCTTTATATTTTTTCTGTAAAAAACAGGGCAGCCAATAATTGACCCCCTTAAAATTAACATGGTTTCCTATGTTCCGCTCGGAGACGCACCACCCGGTATTTAAATTTCAAAATTTACGCCACTGCCATTTAAAAAAAAATCTTTATGACAGCTTACGAAAGATCGACGCCGGAGTACTAGAGTACCGTGGGTGCCGGGTTTTTCGTTGTTCAGCCCATTTCTCCCCAGTTCCGTCAACGTTATCCAAGCGCTGAAACATGCAATTGTTGCATTTCACAGCACCTTTTGATTAACGCGGTAGTGTCACCACGGACGTTATTTATTAAATAACTACTACCTAAATATGTCGCCCTTGCTGGGAATTGAACCTGGGTCGCCTGTGTGGCAAGCAGAGACTCTGTCCTCTATACTACCGAGGAGACAAGTTTAAACCGGATGTGATATATATAGATGTTATTATATCCAAAATCGTCATTTGATAACACAATATATCATACTAAAATTTAAAAGGTTTATATTTTCAATAAAGAAAATAAAAGGCTTGGTAGTGATTCAATTGTCACCCGGTATACCGGCATTATTTAGGGACGATAAAGATAAATTCATACAAAAACTGTTAAATACAACAAATTCTTGGATCGCTGGAGTTATTGCATTTCAAGGCACCTTTTAGACAACGCGTCAGTAACACCACTTCCGATATACAAATAACTACTACCTCTGATTTAACCCCGTTGGCGTCTGAATAGTGCTATCTAAAGAGGACTTATAGTTTAACGTTCCCAACATTGCTTAACTTGGCTGATCTTACGGGCAACGGCGTTTCAATGCAGAAAAGGCCGTCGGAGTCAAAATAAATGTTATTTTTGAGAAATGTTAGTTTGACACTGGTGTTATTATTGACAAATGCTATTTTGGACCTTAGCTGAAATTTTTGACAAATGTCTTTCATGACAAGTGTCATTTTTTGCAGATCGCATTTGTTTTGGTATCGTTTTTGACAGATGTCATTTTTGACACATTATTTTTAGCAGATACAATTCTGACAGTTGTAATGTTTGACAGGTATTGTATTATCACCAAGTCATTTCTTTAGCGGCTTGTTATAGTTATTAAGGTATCAAGGGTATTATAAGGATAATAACGCTTGAAGTCGATGGTGTTTCCCGAGGGCCTTTGGCCCGGGGGATATACGTTGACCGAAAGCGTTATGATCCTTAATACCCGTGGCGCCTTTAACGTTCAATGTTCGACTAAATATTCTTTATGTGAGAAAAATTTGGTAATTTCCTAAAGTTTCCCGATTTTGACCTTTGTATACGGGGTTTTTTTGGGGGGTTTATTAAATTTAAAATATTTTTCGGAACGTTTTTTTCGAAAAACAGTTAAAATTAAAATAACCTTATTTTCATTTTATTCCCCTTTTTTTTGAAAACAATTTTGATTTTTATATAAAGGGCACACATTATTTTATAAACAAAACCTTTTTTTTTTTATTTTACACCTTTTTTTCCATTAAATTGCGAAGCTTCACTTTCAAGCGGGGCGGCCATGATTCCCTAGTGTATACATGGTTGCGGCCACGATCCGACGTGTGAAAGTGGAGGTTTGCAATTAAATGGAAAAAAGGTGTAAAATAGATATAAAAACAAGTTTTTAAAAGGTGTTTTTAAAATATTATGTGCCAATTTAGTGTAAAAATCAAGAATTCTGTGCAAAAAGAAGGAGGAATAGTGTAAATAAAGTTAGTTTGATTTTCAACTTTGATGATGAATATCTCGAAAACGAAACGTTGCCGAAAAAATATTTTTTCAGATTCGTAATCAGAGTCCCAAAAAACCCCCATATACCAAATTTGGTCAAAATCGGAGAGGAGGCAACTTTCGAGACAATTACCAAAATTTGAATGAATTTTGAATGTATTAGTTTAAACCAAATCAAGTACTAGCATTTACCTGAAAAAATTGTCGAAACGTAATTGTGGTAACCATGGTTGTAAGTTATTTGTCAATAAGACAGCACATAAAAAATAATTTTGCGATTGAGGCATAAAAATGTCCGAAGTAGTGGAAAATACCCATCTCCCCCAAGATATTTTAGTGAAAGCTGCTAAAGCTGAGCATGCGCTTATGCCAGAAAAAATTAGGCGGATCTACGAAAAAGAATATTTCCATTTTGAGGCCTGGCTGACGGAACACTGCGTGGAAAGTTTTAAATGTTACGTAAATAATTACTACTTCATAAGAAGATAAGAAGTAAGGAAAAGTTGATTTCTCTGCAACAGTTCCTAAAGCAACTTGGGAGAAATTATCAGCCTAAAAAGTCGAAGGTTCTTACTCGCGAACAAGTTATAACTTTTTTGAAAGAAGCGCCGACTGAAAAAAATGGCAGATAAAGTTGTAAGATAGGTTTATTCGGAGGTTGTAGAAGAGACGAGATTGTGAAAATGAAGTTTTCCGATGTGCGTTATATGGGTCAGCATATATTTATTAACATTCCACAAAGTAAAAATGGGCAAGCAAGGAGCTTTTTGGTTATTGATGACAGTGAAATTTGCGCAACAAAGTTAATTCGGGACTATGTGTCTTTGCGACCTAAAAGTGCACCTATTGATAGGTTTTTTTTGTGCTATCGTAATGAACGATGTACTGTGCAGCCCATAGGTAAAAATACATTTGGAAATATACCCTTTAAGATTGTTACATATTTGGGTTTACCTGTTGCTAAGGCGTACACGGGTCATTATTTAAGACGTACAGCGGCAACAATTCATTCTGATGCGGGAGGTAGTTCCGAGAGCTTAATGAGGTTAGGAGGCTGGAAGAGTTCTTCGGTAGCACGAGGGTACGTGGATGAGTGAAAGCTCCAAATTGGCTAATGCTTCCCTTGTAGTTGGGAAAAGTATTACTTCAAGGAACACAGCAACTGCGGTGGGGTATGGAAATGTGGAATTTTCCGGTCAGTTTGAAAATTGTACGTTTTACTTTAAAAAATAATTTTTATTATGATAAGTATATTGTGTAAGTATGTTTGTATTTTTGTGATAAATGCTTAAATGAAGATAATTTATTGTTTATTTATTGGTAAATTTGTAGGCCCTAGGGCGTTATTTTTTTTAAATAACGCCCTAGGGTAATATTTCGTATTTAACTGACTTTGACATAATATTATTATTTGTCAAATAATATACCAGTCGAACATTAAAAAAATTAATGAGAAAGTTCCATGTATACCAAAAATATTGTTGATATTTTATCTCCAGACTAGATATGAGCTTAACGGCGATTTTTAAGTCACCGGTATATTGGTGACCTATAAGTCGCCGCTTCTTTTAACGGAGACTTAAGTAGCTTTTTAATCCAAAACAAGGTAATATTGGGGTTTATATGATATTTTCTTCGGTTCATTCGAAAGTAAAAGCTAATAAATGTGGCAAAAGTTGTTATTAAATTTAAAGGTTATAAATTTTAGAGGTCGTTATTTTATAATAAACTACAAATTACTTTATTACAAAAAGCCTTAAAAAGCGGAACAAAAAACAAACAAATTAACCAAACAAAATAAAGCTGGTAAAAATAAACATAAAAATATTTGATTAAAAATACAATAAAGAACATAAAAAAAAAGGAAATTCTAAGTACCTACTTACAAAAAGTTAAATGCTTTCATTTGAATTTAAAAAAATGAGCATGCTTGCCTTTTTTAAATTTATTTCATTTCGAGATTTTGTTATTATTTGTCTCGCCTTAAAAAAAAAGTCGTTTACATGGAACTGAGGTAGCTAAGGCACAAAACATATCCCGAAAAATATTGTTCAAGATTGGATAGTAATATCTTAGTCCATCATTCGCACAAATTTTTTGAACGCGACACCAGTGGCGGCTCGTGGGTTAAAAAGTAAGGGGTTGCAATCCTAATGGTTCTTTAAAAAAATTAATAAACTAATGAAAATAAATAGACAGACAAAAACATGGCTGTGTGGCACACAGACACTTATGTATTTTTTATAGAGCTCAGCATTAAATGTTCTGGTAAAACTCATTTTTTTACTAAATACAGATTGTTCTGTTTTTAAATGAGGAATTGGCCTCCCAAGTCTTTTTATTTCCGCTTTATTAGCTAAAGATCGGCCACCAAACGGCTCTGCAATTAAACTTTGCACCGAATTCATTTTGAACACACAAAAGATTTCTAAAAAATGCAATTAAGCACTGTGCGATAAGCAAAATAACAAACTATACTTCAATAAATCCCAAATAAGCCTGCGAGATAAACAAAGGTTGGCACTTGGACTGCAAACCGCATGACGCTTATGAGCGCCAAATGCCTAGATAGGCAACTCCATATACTTTCGCGTACTCGTAATGGATCCAATTGGGTTTGCATTTTGATTGCAACCATCGCATCGGAATCGGCTTCGAGGATGCGACGCGCGATTAAATTAATGATATTTTAGCGAAAGCAGTCAAGTTTTTTAAATAATTTGGCTGTTATTTTCAGATAATATAAATACAGATTTTTGAATAAATTTTAAAGAAATGTGTAACTATGTAATAATTAAAATATATTTTTTAAATTTTATTTTAAACCTTTTTTGGGGGTTGCGCAAACCTGCAAACCTAAGGAAGAACCGCCACTGCGCGACACTGAAACACATTTTAAATATCTTTGAACTTCAATTATCGCCTGAGAATTCGCTGTTGATTGTGGTTTTGCATTTGTAAAAACAGTTTTTTTAAAGCTCTCCACACGGATAGTTCTTTAGATTATGTCAAGGACTTAGACTTAAAGAAATTTAAGCATAAGATAAAGCATTTTTCATTAATCAAGCTTTCTATAATTATCAAGAATTTTTGACTTATAATTTTTTGGATTTTTAATTTATATCTTTACATATTCTTGTCTTTGCTGTGTGTTTTATTTGTTATTAAAAAGACTAGATGGTATTTCTGTATTCCATGTACTTACTATCCATTGACAATCATAAATGTATCTTGATATGTAACGTGTGCTAATAAATTTATTTATTATTTATTTATTTATTTATTTATCGGTATTGGAATCGCTACCATAACCACTTTCTTTTTTCTTTTTCAGCCCGCGGTCGTTTTTTCTTTAACCGACTGAGATTCCAAAAGCATGGATGCCACCATTCCTATTACTTTTTTTTTAAATTAGTTACCAAAGACTCAGTCAGAAAACAATAGTACCTAATTTAAATCTTGGACCTAAAAATGTGCAAAATGCAAGTGTATTGCTGAGTTCGACGTTTTAAAACCTTTTCAGGAAACTTGAATTCAATTTTTCAACGAGTAACCTTACATTTTTATTAAATTACATTTTAAGTAAATTCTAGGCCCTAGGGCGCTAATTGGTTTATAGCCCAGAGCGCTAATATTGATAAGAACGGCCCTGGGTATTTTTTGTGCAACCAGTTGGGAAAAGCACTATTTTTCATAACGAGAAGAGCAAAAGAATGTAAGTTATGAAAAATAGTGTTTCCCAATGCGTTTCACACAATATTTTTTCCAATTTTGAATATGATATACCTAATTCTTTTTAATTCCAGTTTAAAATGTAATAAACTTTTTCTACTCCTATATTAGTAAGAACCTAATTACACACCGTCTACTTTATCAGTAAATCTCTAATTACAAACACTATACTGTAAGAAGCCAAACTGTGCGTAAGGGCAGTTACTAATTATATATATATATATATATATATATATATATATATATATATATATAATATATATATATATATATATATATATATATATATATATATATATATATATATATATATATATATATATATTAGTAACAGTTCCACAATCGCATTAGCCGGAGCCCCCAAAATCTTGAAAACTTTCAATAGATTTTATAAAGCTTAGAAACAAATAGATCGCCTTGACAACGCAAATGTTTGTATTATTATTTGTATTGTTACTTAAAGTTTACATAATCTTCTGCTTTTATTTATAAAAAAACTAAACATAAAGTCGTAGAAAAAGTATATACACAACTCAGTGGTCCATTACAATTTTGAAACTACCCCGCTCACGCTCGTACGTAATTTTCGAAATCGTGTGAATGGGCTTCTTCCACTTGATGTAATATACTATTTAAACTATTGACGTGGTTAAAATCTTCTCTTCATTACCAGTTGGAAAAATTGTATTTTTTGTAACTACCCTTATGAAAATTAAGATATTTGACAACGTCAATAAATTTTAAAAAGTGTCACTTTAAATGTCAAAATAAAAAAAAATATTGTCACTAATAATCCCCACTATAAAAAACACGGACTGCAGAGCCACAGATTGGTTTTTGTATCCATAATACATTTAACGGGGTCTGGTGCTTTTAGGTACCAACGAATTCATACTTAAATTTGGTTTCAATTGAAACCTTACCTTTTAAACATACGATATATAAAAAAAAATCTTTGGATGGTTTATATTTTTCTAGTAAAATACTGATTTTAAAATTTTTATTTTGCGTATTTAAATACATACAAATACATTATTTCTATATTGATACTGACATTTGTCACTTTCAAATAAGTATCAACAGTGTTGCTGTATTTAATAAATTTGGGTCAGCAAGTTTTCACGTCAGAAATATAATTGGGGAAAATAAAAAGCCCCTTATCAACCAGAACAACCATGAGGACCAGATAAGGGCTTTTGAATTTTTTAAAAGGTGGCTGGTTAGTTCTGGTTAAAACCCTTTTTATTTTTCCCAATTATATTTTAACCTGAAAATGAAGAGACGTATTAGAAAAGGATTTTGAAAAGTTGTTTTCCCCTCCGATTTTGACCAAATTTGATATACGAGGGTTATTTAAATTATCACAAATCTGAAAAAATTTTTTTTTCGGCAAGTTCGTTTCGGATATTCATCATTAAAGTGAAAATCAAACTGACCTTATTTTTACATACTTTTCTTTTGCCACAATTTATCAACATTAAATTGGCACACAATATTTTATAAACACCTTTAATTTTTTTTTCATTTATTTTTACCTTTTTATCATTAAATTGTAAAGTTTTATTTTCAAAGGTCGCAGACATATTTGCTGATAAAATTCCTAGCGTATACATCGTTGCGGCGTAAGCGGCGTTTGAAACTGGAGGTTTGCAACTAAATGGAAGAAAGGTGTAAAATAAATAATATAAATTTAAAAGGTTTTTCTAAAATATTCTATACCAATATAGTGTATAAATTAAAAATTATGTGCAAAAAGAAGGGGGAATATTGAAAATAAGGTTAGTTTGATGATGAATATCTAGAAAACAAAATGTTGCCAAAAAATGTTTTAGGTTCTTCAGCGCCTCAAAAAAAAAATTTCCGACTTATACCAAATTTGGTCAAAATCGGAAGTGGGCAAATTTCCACACAATTACCAAAAAAAAATCCAATGTGGCAACACTGCACGCTTTCATAAAATATTTAAATTTAAAACTCAAAAAATTTTTTATACGACTGTTTAGAAAAAAGGGGTTTTAACGTAAAAATTTAAAATTTATTTTCGACAATGTGTGAAAAAAAAATGTTTTTT
>JAHBCN010026001.1:0-11018 GCA_019359885.1 Listronotus oregonensis | reverse complement strand
AAAGGTAAAATAGCAAACTTTAATATTAACTAACTTTTCATCCTTCTTTTTTTTAAAAATAATAAATGTATCTGTTACAACAAATTATTCTGTCGTTTGTGATTTTATATCATAAAAGTTAAGAAATGCGCTTAGAACATTCTTTTTAAATCGAAATATAAATAATATGGATTTTAATTATTAATATTATTTACATTTCAAATAGTTAAATTTTTTTGTATCTTACAAACGGTGGCCAATTTGTAACCGAAACATTGATACATTTTATTATTTTTTAAGTATTCCATTAATTAACTTGCCATCTCAATATCAAAATAATATATGTTTTTTTTAAATCGCGAGTAAATATCATTAAAATGTTTATTATAAGCGTTTATAACTTTTTATTCATAAAGGGATGTTTAAAACCATCTTTGTATTTTTTTATGTGTAATCACTTTTTAAATATAACCCTAATTTTGGGTTAACAGAAAAAAAATTAACATTTATTGAAAAAAAAGTTAATAAGTACATTATCCATATATCATTTAAATTTTAATTTAATATTCTTCCGTGATCTTCTTTTATCATATCCACCGCTTTTTCACCGACCATCATTATAGATGCCATGGTATGTCCTGAATTTACTTCTGGCAAAATACTTCCATCTACCACTCTTAATCGCTCTATTTCGTGCACTTTGAGTCTTGCATTTACGACTGACGTCTTTGGGTCTGGTCCCATCATATTAGTGGCAACAGAATGAAAGCACTAAATTAAAGAGAAAAAAAATAAGATTTTTTACAGAAATTGAAGGATTCGGGTATTACTATGAATTTGCCTGAGATTTTATAGCCTCTTAGTGCATAGAGAATAATTAAAGTTTTAGCTGTCCAATATATAATACTTCCTTGTATATACTTAAAACTGTTGAGTGTTTTGTCTTGTTCAAATTCTTCTAAAAGTTGCATTTGCTAAATGCAGAGTTAAAAAAAATAGTATTTGGATTTCCTATGCTGTTAGAAATACACAACCTGTAATACAAAAAAAAAAACTGGATACAGTTTGTTTTGTATTACAGGTTATCTTAGAAATCGATTTCTTGAAAAAAGAGACCTTACGGTTGTTGTAAAGTCTATTAATAATTAATAAAATAAATGATAACAAAAAAATATTGATGTAAGGAAATAAGGTGTGTAACTACGCAGTCTTCTTGAACAGCCAGTCACGTTTCTGATCCAAATCCGCCATATTGGGTGCGAAAATTCAAATAATCTAGATTAATTACGAATAAATAGGGGTTTAACAAAATTTACTTATATTTTATTATTACATTTATTATAATTAAACTGTATAACCGTAATAACTCCCAATAAGCGTTAAGAGTTCCCATATTTTTTTAAAACACTCGGGTTTAAAATGTACTGAACGAGCTCTTGCTGAAATATGGATAAAAAATTATACTAAATACAACTGCTTAATCCTAGAATTAAAAACTCGTAATACGGGTAAATCTGTTAAAAAACACTTTAAACCTAGAAAAGATTTTGGAAGTACATAAATCAAGATGAAACCTTTCGCATTCTCTTTAGAAACAGATCAACCCCACAATGTCGGAAAAGGATATTGGATACTACGAAAGCGGGTGTTTTTTACCCTACAACCCTTAACAATACATTAAAAAAAAAAAAGTTTTTTCCCATTTTTAGTGGTACATATAGGTTTTTTTGGGCTGCTAAATTTAAATATAATATCAGAAATTACATTTAAGGGCTTAGAAGGGCTAAATTAACCCTTTTTTACACCCCAAAAAAATTCCCGTAAAATCTGAATCCGCCAATATTTTTTGATATGCAATAATCCGATCCAAAAGATAATAATAAAACGCAAAACACAAAAGAAATTAAAATGGCAATAAGGTTTATTAAAAAAAAAATAGATCTGTTAGACAAAAAAGATACCGTTTTAAGAAATTTGTATTTAAAAAAAAATGTTTTTAAAATTTTTGGAGCCACATTTTAATATATCTCAAAAAATAAAAACAAATTCGTATTTTACGAGAAATTCAGTTTAACCCCTTAATTATCGTTTCTGATTTGATATTTGAATTTTACTACCCAACAAACCTACATTATCCTTAAATTAAAAATACAGTAAAACGTCTATGGGTAACAGAAGTTAAAATAGGGGTTATCAAACAATACTAACCAAACCAACCAAAACTAACCACTTTATTATTATTCTTGGTATTAGATTTGAATTTAGTGGCCCAAAAACCTAAAAAAACTTTGTAGGGTGTAAAAAATGGGGTAAAAGCACCCTCTTTCGTAGTATCCAATATCCCTTTCCGTCACTTTGTAGTTAATCTGATTTTAAAGAGAATGCAAAAGGATTTGTCTCGATTCATGTACTTCCAAAATCATTTAACGGTGAATTACATATTTACTCGGACTATTGATTAAGTGTAAATTTAATAAATTCAAAATATACCACTCTTTTAACGCTCACAGATATTTCAATACCGATGCTTAAGGTTTGTGTACATTAGCAAATAATATTGCGACATTTATTGAGAGAGTGTTTTTGTCTACGCCTGTGTAAACATGACTGAGACCAAAGTTGCCAGACCACTTTTGTTCTCTCTTGGTGATCTCAGCAAGTAAAAACGTGTTAATCGTAAACATCTTGCTAGGTGCGTTCTGAGAGAGACATCTTAATTCCAGACGTGTTGGAAAGTTTTCGAGAGCAGTATAATGTAGTGTCTATATTGCATTTTAAAAAATGGCAGAGAAAAAGACCTGGTCAAGGACGAGACGTTTTCTTTAATTTCCAGAATGGGAGTTGTACCCAGAATTATGGGATGTTAAATCCAAATTACACCTTCTAATATCCATTCTCTTGCCCATATTCTCTTTTTTTTTAGTTTTTTTAATAAACATAACACTGTATATGCAGCGGCTTATCTAGTTTGTTGGGCAGACATTCTCAATAAAAAAAATTCCTCACGATCACGAACGCGATGAAATACTTTTGTACAGATAAAGCAAGAGTTACAATATCAGTGTAAACATACAAGACATATTTTTCGCAAAAATACTCGACATTTTCTCTCGAGACCACTTGCTAACATAATTTGAGAGAAAAAAAACGCCGTAGTGTAAACAGTCGTGCAACTTTTGTAGCAATAAATGTCGCAATATTATTGCTAATGTACATAAACCTTTAGCTCTTTTCATCTTCGAAAGTATTGATATTTTATTTTATTTTTTGTTTTTGCACTTCAGTTATGGTAATTTTTACACTGCGCTCCGATATGAAAAATTTTACATTGACCCGATAATTTAAAAGTTTGCTGCATAAAAATTAGGTTAACCTAATGTAAACAAACCAAGCACAATATGGAGGATTTAAATGGGCGCAATAAATTTTGAATTTTGGTTACACTATCGCTCTCAAATTGTTTTCTTACATCATTCTATAGGCCAAAAGAGCTAATTTCATAGGCATGTGCTAACAGGTCATTTGATGTCCACGTGATTTAGTTACTATTAAGTTTTATATTTATTTGGAAAATTGGCATACCCTAGTTTTAATTTATTTCCCTTTAATAGGTTTAAATAAGGACAGATATACGAGAAATAGTCGTAAACATTAAAACTACTGTCTGTAAATTTACTTATTTTTTTTTGGTATTACCGATGCACTAAGATGTCTTATTGCACATTTCCACCATTCCTTCGTTAATTTTTCAAAACATTTACAGCTTGGATAGTCAAATACTAGAGGGTCTGCTCCAAATTCTTTAAATGCTTTTGTCTTTCCCAGGTCGATCAGAAATTGAATTCCATTATATAATATATGGTGTCGATATACTCCTCTTCACTTAGATAATTAGGATCTATAATGGGTTTATCTCTTGGGTTTCGAGATTTAAGAGTTACAGTACCACGTGATTTTGGATGCAGTACAAATATTAGTGCCAGTATATCACTGGAACTGTTGCTTTTGAGTGCAGAGGCATATTCATCATTCAATCTAAATAAAATATAAAATTTACTTGTCAATTAACCTAATATTCCATGTCAATGCCGTTTTACACTACAAGCATTATTTCCAAAAATTATTGCCATAATTTGAAATGAAAGAGTAGTTATTTTATGTTTACCATGTTTAATAAAAACAGGTCCACAAAAGTGGTGTGTGCTAACTCAAAAATTTGGGGGGCAAACACCAAAAATTAAGAAAACCTCAAAAACCACACGATACATTTACCCCAAACCTGTTACCACGGAATGTTTGGACTACGTCTATATAAACATAAGAGATAAAAAAAAGTCAAACAAAAAGAGAGCTTTTTTTATTATCCATGAAAAAGTTGTTTAATCTTTTTGATAGAATAAATATTAAAGGAGATATAAACGAAAAATGTAAGATTTACATAAAAAAAATTCCTTTCCCAAAAAAGATTTTTTTTTTAAAAAATTGATTTTTGTTTTGGATCCAAAATAACTTAAAATTCACTGAAAAAAAACCAAAAATAAGAAAAAAATTATTTCCAAATTTTTTCCAGAGCCTTCTTAAAAAAAATTTTAAAAACTCTTTTTTTTTTTATAACTCTAAACATATTGCATTTAGACAAAATGGTTATACAGGAGTCCCACAACAAACCGACGCGGTCGATTTTCAAAAACTTAGCAAGGAAAATTTTAAAAAAAATTGTAGTTTACTAATATCATAAAGCAACTCTCTAAAATATTTTCAAGATGGTGGGCTTCCGGTTTACCGGAAGTCAATGCTAACTTCCTTATTTTTAATAGAACTTTCTATATATTATTGCATTTTTGGATTCCCCAGAAAATTTAGATATTTTTTGTATATAATATGTATACCTAAGTCTAACCGTTTTGACATATCTTGAATTTTATGTAAAAAATGACTTTCAGACCCCAAAATAGGAGAAATTTTTCCTATACGGCATATTTTATTTAATTTAAGTTAAATTCTTTAAAAGAGAAAATTTTGTATATTGAGTCAAATTTTTGGGTGTAAATTAATACAGAGTGACTAAAATTAAGTACAAAATTAACTAATAAAAAACGTAAAAATCAATTTTTTCAATGGAAACCCCTACTTTTATATTTTTATCGTATTTAGCATTAAAAAAAAATAATTTTTGTATTAAGTGGTCTATTCCGAAAATGTATAGTCATGGCCCACTAATAACAAAATTAAAGAACCGTATAGTACTTTTCCAATACAAAATGTTAAATTGTCAATTATTTCGAAAACTATACATTTTCGGAATAGACCACTTAATACAAAGTTACCTTATTTTTTTATGCTTAATACGATAAAAATATAAATGTAGGGGGTTTCCATTTGAAAAAATTGACTTTTTACGTTTTTTATCAGTTAATTTTTGTACTTAATTTTTGGTCACCCTGTATTAATTTACATCCAAAATATCGACTTAATATACAAAATTGGGCATTTTTTACAAGGAATTTAACTCAAATTAAATAATAGAGTATGCCGTGTAGGAAAAAATTCTCCTTATTTTGGGGTCTGCAAACGTCATTTTTGACATAAAATTCAAGATATGTCGAAAACGGTTAGACTTAGGTATAGCATATTATACACAAAATTTATCTAGAATTTTGTAAGGAATCCAAAAATGCAATAATATATAGGGTGTTCCATTAAAAATAAGGAAGTTAGCATTGACTTCCGGTACAACCGGAAGTGCTACCATCTTAAAAATATTTTAGACGAGTTGCTTTTATCGATATTAGTAAACTACCAATTTTTTAAAATTTTCCGTTGCTAAGTTTTTGAGAAATCGACCGCGTCGGTTCGTCGTGGGACACCCTGTATAACCTATTGTTAAATTAAAGGCCTTGTAAAAATGCATAATTTTTGCCGTATAAAGTTTCGTGTATATTGATGTTTTAAATTTAAAAAAAAATGTTAATATTTAAAATTACGCTTTCTCTTAATTATTTGCTGTTTGACCCCCAATTTTGACTTCAGATTCGTGTTAAACGAAAAGAAAACTCCAGAGAATTCTGGTCCGACACCCAGCACAAACCCCGTTTTTATGGGCTTGTGTAATTTAAGCTAAAATTAAAACAACAATATATTTTATTCAAGAAAATTGAGAAAATGCGCGAAAATCGACGCAGAACGATTTTTGATATCGGTGATGTCGGTTTTGCCTAGTACACAGTATTAATTTAATTAATTAATTTTCTATTTATTAATGTGATCACTGATGTTTTTTTTTCTTTTTAAATATAAGGCTTATGTACCCCTCTTCATTTTTTTTTCGTACCCACTTGTTCATTGTAATCTTTTTTATTATTTAATATTTATTTTTATAAATATGAAACTGAACTCAACCATCTGTTGCAACACCCAAAGGCAACAACTTCTTTTCATCTACCTACACCTAAGGAAATTTAAAGAACATATAAAGTTTTTTTTATTTATACATTTTTCATCTTTTCGAATTATATAATGTTGATCCGTGGATGTTTACAAAATTTACGTTTATTCGTACATAATGTACTACATAGCATTTGATATAATAATCTTAAAATTAAGATATTTAAAAATTTACCGTAGGTAGTGAAAATAAAACTTTAAATTATAAATATTCAACATGAAGAAAAATAAAACAACAATATAAAAAAGTCAAAGTAGAGATACGGTTTCTAACCTGTAAAAAGCAAATAAAATATTTTAAAATAATCTTCAAAGAAAAGAGTATAAATAGGTAACCGTACCAAAACTCGAGGGGTCAGAGAGTCTGGGGTTGGCACTTCAGAGTATGGGTCTGAACGCCGTTTTGAGGCTACCTGATGTGAAGTACGAGAGTTAATAATGTGCTGTACACTGGAAGCAACAATTATTGTTAGTCTCCTATAGTTTATGGGTTCTTAGTTTCCACAGTTAAGTGTCCCATATAATAGACGTGTCAATTAAAAGACAAGTATGCTACAAGTGGTGGAGTGACGGTACAGATAGAGCAAGGAGTGGGAGAACTTAGTATACTTTATCCCAATTTAAAAAACAAATAAATAAACTACTACCCCAGTAACTGAAGACCTGAAGGTACCCAAAGCTGTAAATAAGTCTGTACAGTTTTCATTTGTGGCGCAATTCTTAGGTCTTCGCGGATGTTTTCAAGTGAGAAAAAGTTTATCACGATTCCGACGTGGGGATCCGCTAAAAATGGCCCCCCAAAGTCCCAAAAATGAGTTTCCCGCAATTATCTGCCAAAATATGCGAATAAAAGATTTTTTTTCAAACAAAAAATAAAGATCACCTCAAAATCCACAAAAATGGTTCTTACCATTTTTTTCGCAACACCAATATTTTTTCGCAAAAACGGCCGTCAAAAAATCCATAACATTTCACACTGAATATATGTGGTAGTAGTAGTTCGCTGTTAATGTTGATAAACTTTTTTTCGCCCGAGAGCATCCCCAAAGACCTAAGAATTTTCCCACAAGGGAACACTGTACAGATTTATTTACAGCTTTGTTTTTTCATTTACCGAATTATACCTCCAAAAATCCTAGAAGAATTAGTTTAAAAAATTATGGAGAAAATTTTGCCACAAATTGCACTGGAATTATCATATGTGTAAAACGACACTTAAGAAACAGACTAAAACCGAATAATTACCCAAAAACAAGTTTCATCTGTTCACCAGTTATCGCTGGTGTAGCAAAAATAAATTCAATTTCTGGTCTCTTTTTCTGATCTTATCCCATGTAAACTTTAAGGGGGTAATTATTAGCTCTCCTGTACATTTTACAGAAAAAATGTAAGATAACTTTTTGAAGAGACCAATCTGACAAACCCTTGTGCCAAGTTTGAAAAAATTTTAAAAAGCAAATCTTGAATTATTTAATTAAATATAATTGTAAAATTACCAAATTTTCGGTTCAGGTAAAACCAAACAGACACCAGCTACCAGCAAACAATTTGTTATAAGGCTATGTTAAATCTGACGTACAGCCGAATACAAGGAATGTTTTTTTTCGTTTCATCAATCTCACAATCAGTACATTCAAAGTAAAAAAATGGTTTACATTATTTTGTATCGATCCTTTTATTTAACGTAACAATGAAGTTTAACTTATAACAATTATTACTGCCGATCATTAAAAAAACAATTTTATTATACTAGAATTTAATTAAACCAATAGCAATATTTGAAATAATTTTAATTTATTTTCCCACTAAGCTATCTGATCCATTTCAACCATTAAACACGTATTGTCAGTAAATTCAAATCCAAAGCCATCGTAATAAATAATTGTAAATGTTTAACTCAGAAGATCGAAAATGGATCCGAAAAATGAGAAAACTGAACTTTTATTATTTTACTAGGTGTGGAACAATAAAATAAAATAATAGAGAATTACATAAAAACATTAATTAATCAAATCTTTAAACAGCCCCCATTAACAGCTAAACAATATTCCAACCGATCATAAAATTAATTTCTAACGTTGATCAGTTCTGAAGCTGGTTTAGATTCTCAAATTGTACACTTTTATAAATGACATTTTTTAAGTGACTCCACAGAAAAAAGTCATTCGGTAAAAGATCATGTGACCTGGCTGGCCAAAGTATCCGGTACCGTGGACAAATAATATTGCCGTTAAAAGCATTTTCCAGGTACTCTCTAACCATAAGGGCATTATGGGCGGGGCCACCATCCATTTGGTACCAAATCATTTGATTTCCGAACAACTTTTCCAAGGCGAGTTCAATTTGATTTTGAAATAAGTCCAATTAGGTTTCTGCTGTCAGGGTATAGTCCATAAAAAAGGGTCCAATGGTATGGTGTCCAATCATTCCCATGAATACTTTTTTTTTTGGGTATATTGTGTCCGAGTATAAGCAAAGCAATGTTCATTTTCTTGGCTCCAATAGCGGCAATTCTGAACATTTGGTTCATTGTTGAGTGTGAGTGTACATTTATCAGCAAAACAAATATTTCCTAAAAAATTCTTATTGTTATTTGCTCTTTTCATCATTTCAAAACAAAATGCCTTCCTTCGCTTTTCATCTGCTGCCTGCAGCTCTTGATGTTTTTCGAATTTATACGAATAATATTTGTGTTTTTTCAAAGTGCGTAATACCGTTGTTTGATGTTTATTTACCTCCTGCCCAAGAACCCTCGTACTAACCATCTTGTTTTTCTCCACACTTAGTAGAATATTAAGATCTTTGTTTTCTCTTTCTTCGGCTCTATTTTCAATATCCTGAGTCGAACATTTACAATTATTTAATACGGTACCTTTGGACTCGAACCTACTGACAATACGTTTAATAGTTGAAATAAACGGAATGGGCGGTGGGGGAAATAAACTGGAAACATTTCAGATACTGCTCTAAAACTGTTTCCCGCATAATGCCACTAAATAATGAATACTTTTTCGTCGATTAAATTATTCATATAATTTTTTAAACAGCGACTGTCACTGATTTATTGACAGTTTTCCTCATGTCACGGACAATATTCATTTTACTGTTGTCTGTTTGGTTTTACCTAAACCGAAAATTTGGTAATTTTGAAATTATTTCATTTAATTGAATAATTCAAGATTTGCTCATTAAAATTTTTTGAAACTTGGCACGAGGGTTTGTTAGATTGGTCTCTTTAAAAAGTTATCTTACATTTTTTCTGTAAAATGTACAAGGGAGCCAATAATTGACCCCCTTGAAATTTACATGGAGTTTCCTATGTTCCGCTCGGCGATGCACCACCCGATATAAACTTTTTATTTACTTTAATGCCCCTTTAGCTAAATGCATACCTATAATTAAATCCCAAAAACACAACATGATCTTGTAGATTTTGACCTACAGGCAAATTTTGTCTTATCGGAATACCTAATTCTTTCAAATGTTTTTGTGGGCCAATTCCTGACAGCATTAAAATTTGGGCCGAATTGATTGCACCAGCTAAAATGTAGAATATCATATTAAAAAAAACTTAAAATTTCAAGTCCATAAAAGTATAAGTAAAATTTTAATACAGTTTTTCTATATCTCGGCGCATTGTAGTGGGCCAGGCCAAGTTCCGGTCTACCGCACGAATGTAGGTCTATAACATGACCTGTTTAGGCTTATTTTCCCCGTGTTATAACTTTAATCTCGTTTCACATAAAGATATGAGATTCGCTATGTAAATTCACATAAGTATTCCAATTACTTGTGAAAATATCGAGTAAGTTATGTCAAATGATTTCTTAGATATTCGAATTTGAAAATCGCCGATTTTACTACTGACTCGTCAAGATTATGGGGCACTTCCAAAGGGAAAACAAACTTAAAATTGGTTAATATGTTTTGGGATACAAGTAAAGGAATTATTCTAAAAACTGCACATTTTTTCCCGAAAAGCCCGAAAAAAGAACCATAACATCGTATTTTTAGAACTTTGCAATCTGATTGAACTTTAATTTTTGGGGTTATTATTGCCATAGAATTTAAAATGCTTTTAGAATTTTATTACTAAATTTGAAAATTGTCACATTTACCTTATAGACTACAGGTGCGATATAAGGAACATTAAAATGAGCAATTTTCCAACTTCCTATTTAGTCTAACAGTTAGGATCTACCCAGAAAGCAAGGACTATTGAGGAATATAACAGGTATGAGATCATTACCCCCAATTTTTTTTTTATTAAACTCAGAAATAGTGGGCCACATAAATAATACTTATGGAAAATAGGAGCCCAGTTCTTATTTAAAAATCTTGACTTCATAAAGTGCTGTCATCTAAAATTAGACCAAGTCTTGACACAGTTTTGTTTTACTCTTTTTTGACTTGGCATGTTTGTTACTGACTGTCAGTGTTACTAAAAAACTATCTGTAATTATGAAAAAAGACGTCAATACAAACAAATCAGTAAAAAACTTGCCAAGTCAAGAAAAGAGTGGATCAAAATTGTAGACAGAACTTGGTCTACTTTTAGATTTTAGTACTTTAGGAGGCAAAAATTTTTATAGAAA
>JAHBCN010026000.1:0-10858 GCA_019359885.1 Listronotus oregonensis | reverse complement strand
TTATCTAGTTCTATATACGAGTAGTTAAAAAAAGAAAAAAAAATTTGGGGAACGAAAATTATTCACTGTAAAATTTTTATATTTTGGACTTTCCCCCTCAACAAATGCTTTGGGAAAATAATTTTTATACAGGTTGTAAAAAAAAGTGGGATTCCCCACTGGGGGTTTTTTTTTTAAAATGGAATGCTCTTTTTTTTTTTGCATATTTAGGTACCTCGTGTGGTCATTTATTTTTTTTCTAAAATTTTGTCAACATCTGTTTAGTAATTTCAAAAAAAAAAATAAAATTTTAAAAAAAATGTTTTGCACAATTGAATTTAAAAATGAATAAAAATACCAATAGTGTTGGGGATTAATAGAACTGAACAAGGAACTTATTAGGTAACGTAATATCAGTCGCTTAGGTCATGTTTTGTTAATTCGAACTGTACAGGGTGTCCAAAATTTAGTGAAAAAAATTTCAAATTTAAAAGCACTTTATTTTTCTTATTTTAAATATGCCCCCCTGTATATTTTTGGGCCCCGGATGCAAATTTAAAAAAAACAAACATTTTTCAATTTTTAAAAACTTTATCGAAATTCCTAACACATTAAAAGGTATTTGTTGAAAAAATTTTTTGGCATTTTTTTTGATAGTAATATTAGTGGATAAAAATGGTAGGTGGGCTAAAAAAACAATTTATTGACGTAAGAGTTTCCTAATAACGTTAATTATTACCTAGAAATTGTATTTTTTTGTCTAAAAAAAATTTAAAAGTAAAATTTAAAAAAATTACGTTTATTTAAATTTAAATTTTTTTAAATTAATTTAATTTAATTAATAAATAATAAAATTTTAAAAAAAAAATTGATGCTATTAGCCGTTACTATGTGGTAATTAATCATCATGAAGAACACTGAAAAAAAAAAACTATTGGGGTTTTTTACCACTAAAATGTATTCACAATTATTGTTACTGCATTTCCCCAACAAAACAGAGTCTTTTTAAAAACAAAAATCTTTTTCAGACTAAAGTATCAATACAAAACTAAGGTGAATTTATACCTCTAAGTGGTAAATATATTCTTGGGGGAACGGCGGAGCAATTAACAGTTTATTATGGTTGGGCGACAGTAAATAGGGAAAAAAAAGTTGGGTTTTGGGTTAAACAGATGTACATTATTATTTTTTTTCCTTTTTTATATTTCTAGGGATTAGATAGTTTAATTTAGGGCCCCTTTTGGTTAATAGTGTAATATTTCTATATTATTTAAATTGGGGGAATTTTTGTTTTTGTTCTAAACAATGATTAAAAAAAGTAGAGTCTGTTTTTTGTAGTCTATATGATCTAAAATGTTCTAAATAGCGAGTTTTTTTTGCCCCTTTTCCGCTTTGTCCTATATAAAAGTTATCACGTTCTGAACATTTCAACTTATAAACTCCCCATTTATTAAATTTGTTGGGGGTTTTATCTTTTAAAAGGGTTTAAATAATATTAGATATTTTTGTTCTTAGATTTAAAAGCAACTTGGGGAAATTGTGTTTGGATAGAGTGTTGGCTATTTTTTCTGATAGGGGGCCCCAAAGATAAGGGGACATATTTTTTTGGGTTTTTTCTTGATCTTTAATTTTTTTTGGTAGATTAATTGAAAAGCTAAGCGTTTTTTTTTTTGGTTTTTTAAATTTTTTTTTTGGTTTGTTTGGAGAATTTATTTGATTGTGCAAATTTTTTTAATGGTACAAATTTTCTCTGTAGCTCTTCTTCAAAAGAGAGGCAAAGAGAGTGCTCTATGTATCATTGAATTGAAAGGCAAGTTTATTTTGGGGTAGGGTGGAAAGAGTCATTGGGGATAGTAATACCTGTAAATGTTGGTTTTCGATAAACTTTAAAAGGCACTGATTATTTACGGGGGTATGGTTAGATCTAAGAAATAATAATTTACTCGAATTTTTAGTATAAAAAAGTATAAAATAAGATTCTGTGTTAAATAAACTCCAATGAAATGAATTGTTTTTTTATAGCCACCTATCATTTTTATTTATGGTATTATAAAAATAGATGCCAAAAAAATTTTTTAACGAATAACTTTAATGTGTTAAAAATTTTTTGATAGGGTTTAATTGAAAATGTTTGTTTTTTTAATTTTTTATCTAACGACCAAAAAAAAAACAGGGGCTACATTTAAAATAAGAAAAATAAAGTGCTTTTAAATTTGAAAAGTTTGACACTAAATTTTGCACCCTTTCAGTTCGAATTAACCAAACATGACCTAAGGACTGATATTACCTTATTAATAAGTTTTTTTGTTTAGTTTATTAATCGCACTATTGGTATTTTTATTCATTTTAAATTAATGATGCAAACAGTTTTTTTTATTTTTTATTTTTTTTCTCTGAAATTATTAAACCACTGAGACCAAATTTTAGAGGGAATATAAAACCACAAGAGGAACTAAAATACAAAAAACACAGAGCATTCCATTTAAAAATGCACCATCGTGACGTCACTTTTTTTGGGACACCCTTATAACCAAAATTATTTTCCTGTAATGCACGTGGGTAAAGGTAACGTCTGCAAAATATAAATTTTACATGAATAATAAATGAGCTCCACAAGACGGGAGGAGCTGCAGGACCCGAAAAGGGAAGTCTGTAAGGGCCCCTTTTTTTTAAATATTCAATTTGAAAAAGTGTTTTATACAAAAATATTTTTTTTTTTTTGCTGCTCTAAATTTTGGAACAACGATGTATACAGGTGTTCAAAAGCCCGTACAAGAACAAAGAAAATTTTTATAATACCCCCCTATTTTTTTTGTTACATTTTTTTTTCTACATAAAATTCTAAATTTTTTTATCTAGCATTTAATTGTTTATAGATATTTCAATTTAAATAAAATTTAAATGAAATATACACTCATCTCTTAATTTGTTTTACGTTTCTATGGTTTTAGCGATTTTTGTAGAGTGACAAAACAGCCAAAGTATAATTAATAAGAAAATAGATATCACATGACGACTAGAAATAAGTACAACCTAAACAAAAAAAAAACGATTAAAACATTTTTTAGATTAATAAACTATCTTAGACCTTTTTTATTAATTTATAGCATAGATAGTTATTATGCAACTCTCAAAAACCGCTGAACCATAGAAACATTAAACAACATTAAAAGATGAGCGGATTTTTTCCTTCTAAATTTGTATTTAAATGCGAATATCTCGTAAACAATTGAATATAAGGATATGATATGCTGAATAAAAAATATCTAGAACTGCAAGAAAACAAAAATTTAACAAAAATATAGGGAGTCTTTTAAAAAAAATGAACTTTGTTCTTTACTACCCTTATACATAACGTTATTTGCAAAATATAGAGAGCAAAAACCAAAATATTTTGTATAAAATATTTTTTTAATTTGAATTTTAAAAAAAAGTTATTCAAACACCCTTATAACTAACGACTGTAATCAAGGAAGTTTAAAGGGTATGGAAGCCCAATTATGGCCCATTATAAAAATGTCCAGATATGTCTTAAGTTGACCACTGATAAATCGGTGAAGTTAAAAAAATATAATTTTTGAAATATTTTTTGATTGATCAAATTCTTATTTTAGTGATTAGTGTTTATAAATTGTGACTATAATTTTGTTTTATTGTTTGATACTTATAATTGTAACAAAAATAAAGAGGTTGTATGGTTTTTCTTGCAAATCCAAGGGTAACATACCCGTCTTTTTAACATAAGTATTTTTTTATATTTAAATTATGCTTCCCCATAAGAGTATCTTAGGTAAAATAAATAATAATATATAATTATAATAATAGAAAATTAAAATTTTAGGAAATATTAATAGAAAAGTAAGGGTCTTAACTATCTTTTAGATGATTTCCCAATGTTTGTTTTTTGTGGATTATTAAAAAAAATAAGGTTTACATTAATTTGGTATTTTATTTTATTTAAAATTTAGCATCTTTTTTAAAAGGGTCAAAATTATTGATTACTGGGCAGACCAGGCAAATTTTATTAAAGGTCCCTCTAATTGAATGAAAGGAAGATAATTTTGGTGGTTTTTTGATTAAAATCTAAAAAAAAAACGGCAATTTTCTTTTTGAATATTCTCATCAAAATCGAAAATCAAACTAACCTTATTTTCACTATTCCTCCTTCTTTTTTAAAAATTCGATTTTTCACCTTTTTTACACTTTTATTTTTTAAGCAAATATGGTTGCCTTTGAACTTAAAAGTTCGCAATTTAATGGAAGATGTAAAATAAATAAAAATAAAGGTTTTAAAAGGTGTTTATAAAATATCGTGGCCACTTTAGTGTAAAAATCAAGAATTGTTACAAAAGAAAGGAGAATATAGTGAAAAATAAGGTTACTTTAATTTTCAACTTTATGATGAAGATCTCGAAACGAAACGCCGAAAAATATTTTTTCAATTTGATCCCCAAAAACCCCTAAATACCAAATTTGATCAAAATCGGAGGGAGGCAACTTTGGACAATACCATTATCAACTTTTTTAACCACATACTGTAACAATAATAAACGGAACTGTTCATGGATTCGGAAAAAGATACTAAACATTTTTTCCACGTTATTCTGTCTCATAATGTTTGTTTTATAAAAGTATTGCCTAAAAAGCAGTTATAAAAATTTTCACTTTTTAATGTACAACCAGAATCTTAGGTTGGATTAAACTATTTACACTATCTTGCCCTTTTTACACAAAAGGTGATAAGTAAAATATATCATACAATGTTTGAAATTTATTTTAAAAATCTTTTTATTTATTTAAAAATTTTTGGTAAAAATAAAACTTCCAAAAATTGACCATTTAAATAGAAGGCAAAAGTGGCGCCATCTTTTTTCCATATTTATGATGTATAAAATCTAATATTACACAAAATTTTAAATATTTATAGTAGTATCTTTTAATAACCAAAATTTTTGCAAAAAATTAAAAAAAAAGGGAAAGTTGAATTCATACATTGGATAGTCTTTTATAGATAGTAACAAAGAAAGGGAAATGTACCTATATTATTGGCAAATTCGCGGGGCACCCTCCCTATTCCCGCCCTGCAACCTGGACAATTTTTTCTACAATTACGCTTCCCACCTTTAAAACTTCCTTTTTAATACAAATTCTTTAATATCTCGAAAAAAACAATTAATACCAGTGGGATTAATGGCGCCTTGTTAGCGCTAAACAAAGTATATCTCTATTTTTTTTTGTTTAACAGCTAAAAATTGAAATTAAAAGCCAAATTACCCATTCTATTCAAATTCCCACATTTAAAAAATTATTTTGCCAATAATTACCCGCGCTTTTTTCCATCTGACTTCTGCAAAATCCCTTCAACTCACTAATCAAACATAAAGTTTTCCATCCCACGGAAAAGGACGTGTAACAATTCCAAAAAGTAATTAAAAAGGGTCAGCTACATCCCGCTGGCCCCAAAATGAATGTAAATGGATGCAAACTAAAGGGGGGGGATGGAAGCAGATAGCAATCGAAGGGGATAAATAGGAAGGCGAGACGGATCTATACGGATTGAAAATATTGTTACAGTGTTCTCTTCTTCTTCCTGGGAGCCTTTGTTAACTACCGGAGGCAACGGCCCGGGTTTTTTGTGCCTAATCTCCCATTTTCTTTTATACCAATCCTCTCATTAGTCTTGTTCCTTCTACAACTCTGTATAACCCCGAGACTGGTTGGTTGATATATTCTTGTGAGCTCATTTTCGGTTCCTCAAAAAATGCCTGTCTTTTGTGATTTGACGTTTCACATTCGCACAGGATATGGTGGGCTGTTTCTTCCCCCTCGTCGCCCATCATGCAACTTGGGTCCCCATTATATGAGCCTATCTTGTGTAGGTGTCCTCTTAGGTTATCAAACCATCGATCCCCAGATCGGGGTTTCGTTTGTTGCCAAAAGGGCTGCCTGCCTTTATTGACCGCATTGTTTTAAACGGAAGAGTCGATTTTTTCCGGATCTAATTTACGATTGGGCGATTTTGGCTGCTTTCCGAAGCAGTGTAATCACATGATCTGAGTCAACACCCGGAAGAGTAAAATCAATTTTCAAGGTGGTTGTTTGTTATACGGTTATTATAGAACGGATTATATACGATTTTGAATTTATTTTTTGTTGCTGTATGTTTTTGTAATGTAAATTGGAAACAGGCATTTGTTGACAATTTTGTGTACGTTACCGATGACAACAGTAGGGAGCGAGAGATGCTTCTCTACTTAAATGAATAAAGACATTTTTAGGGCAACACAATGGGGGGAAGGTAGATTTCGGGTTGGCATGTTAAGTATTGAATAGGCCTTTATAAATAATATTGTAAATTACAATGAAGAAGTAATCAATCTTTTGCAAGTGGCAAAGACAGAAGGATTGAACTAAAATTTATGACTATTTAGGTAAGTTAAGTATTTTTATCAAAAATATGCTTTTTTTTAACCTATAAGTTGCCGTCATACCTCTGGCATAGCGATATAACTTACTGTCGGGTGGAGATTTTTTTTTAGAATATGTTGTGCAATTTTTTGTTTAAACAGATGTCGATGCATATTATTTGTTATATTGTAATGTTTCTTAATAAATAGAAATATAATTCTTCAAAATAAAATAATCATGCTAAATCATTTATTTTTGAATTTTTTTATTGTTTTTCGGAGTAAACATCTGTGTGAAAAAAATTCCTTTAAATTGTTTTTTTTTTAACTAAAATCAAATGGCAGTAAAGCTTTTGGTCCTTTTTCCAAAAAAAGGAACTTTGCCCAAAAATTTTTTTCCACCCCTAATCTCTGAAGATGGAATTGTCTCTCCTTTCCCAAAAAAAAAAAAATTGCTGCCAATTTTAGCTTGATCCTCCTATTAATCTTGCTCTTCCAAAAAAAGGTCCCTGTTTACATAAAATATCCGATAAATTTTTAAAGTCAAACAGATCAAGCGTATTCTTTTCTTCTCTTAATACCAAAAATGTTTGGGTGGTAACCGCAACGTCTTAAAAAAATGTGCTCCTGAGCTTAAACCATCTTAACTCGCCTCTTTCGAATCTCTTTTCGACAGGGCATTTTCCCGGAGAGTTGGAAAGCTGCACGTGTGCAACCTGTCCCCAAAAAGGATCCAAAATCTCCTTCTAACAATAGACCTATATCCTTCTTTCAGTTGTTTTGCAAGGGAAGGAAAAATTAATTTCAAATCCTAAAGTATCTGGAAAAAACCTAAGATCTTACATGATAGACAATATGGATTCGGTCACACTAGATCCACAGCTGATCTTCTTTCGTTTGTCTCAAAACTGGAACAGGTCCCTTTTTTAGTTTTTGGGAATCCCAATCGTTGCCTTGAATATCCAAAGCTTTGATCAGGTCTGGAATGGGCTTCTTAACAAACTTCCTTTACGGTCTTCCACCTGTTTGTTTGGGTTTCCAGTTTTTTCTAATCGACGTTTATCAGTTAGGAGATGGTCATTCTTCCAGTTTCCAAATTAAGCTGGGGTGCCCCAGGGTAAAATTTGGCCCCCACGCTGTTTCTTCACACATTAACGATCTTCTCTCTTCCACAATCAATCCCATTCATAGTTTTGCTGACGATAGTACCCCCCACCTAGTATTCAATTTCAAAACCAAAGGGAATTCTGATTTTGAAACAAGCGCAGGTAAAGCAGATTTTTCCTTTACAAGACCTCAAACTCATCTTGGATTGGGTGGGGCCAAAATCGTGTTCAGTTTAATGCCCAAAAACACCCCCCGGGTTGCTGTGGGAAAAAAACCCGCGAATGCTCATCCCTTACATTTTATGAGGGGCCAATTCTGCAGAACAAAGAGTCGTTTAATTTTTGTTTTTTTTTTTTAGAATAGCCTCAACTGGCACAAACAAATTTCATCCATAGCTTTGGCAGCTTCAAAAAAAATTAGATTCCTTTTCGAGCCAGAAAAAAATTTCTCTTCTTCCAATCTGTACACTCTGTATGTACCCCAAATAACCCTTTTTAAATTTTTTCTCAGGGGCGGGGGAAGGCGCCCCCCACAACATTTTGCATTCTGAACTCCATTCAAAAAAAAGCTGTTCGTCTTATTAATGACCCATCGCTCACAGAAAGGCTTCCCTTTTTTGCCCATCGTCGAGCTGTGGGGGTCTGTCGCTCTTCTATAGGTATTTTCACGGCTTCGCTCAGGGGAAATTTGGGGGATATTTTTCCCTTTTCTGGCAGCTCCCAACAGAAAAACAGTGAACTTTTTATGCACCCCTTTTTCAGTTCGTTGGGGGGGCCCCCGAATTTTCCGGGGTTTCTTCGTTCCTTTATTCCTAGAGTGTCAAGATTGGGGAACCGGCCCCGCAGAAGTTTTCCTTTTTCCCCCCAACCCCCAAAAAAATTTAAGTCCCGGGGAACAAATTCCCTCTCACCACAATGAAGCCCCCCACGGAAGTTAGTACTTAGGCATCAGCCTTCGTGGACTCCCCCAAAAAAAAATAAAAAAAAAAAAAAGGTTTGGGGCATTTGAAATTTTAACTAATGCCCCCCCCGAAAGATTGACCACGAGCCGCCACTGAAGGGGATTTTTGGAAGAAAAGGTTATTATAAAAAAAAATTTGATCAAATTTTTGGGGTTTTTGGGGACTTTTATATCGGGGGGGTTTATATCTAATCATCAAATTTTAACAGGTTGCTAAGTACGACACTGTTTATCGGAAAGACAGCAGCGAACTAGTTGGGTAGTTCTTCGGCGGGGAAAATGGGATATGTCAGCCTTACCAATCGCAATTCATTTCCCCCCTAGGTGTCAGGGCTACCATTTAGCCGCTTTCTTAAAAAAACACTGTCCAAGCTGCAATTATTTTTAAAGGACTACAAATTGCGTTTTTTTTTTGCCATTCCCCGTAGTTAAAAAATTTTAACAATACGGTGGATTTTGTGTCTTTTTTAATTTTTTACTAAAATTGTTGGGTCAATGAGTTCTTTTAAATTTTTTTGTTATTTGTCTAATTTATTATGGGGAATAGGCACTACTTTGGGGGGTTTTCCGGGGTTTATTTATCCTTGTGAAACATCGAGTTTTTTATCTTTAATCCATTACCTTTTTAAAATTTTGTATTATTAAAGGAGTTTTAACAAATTTTCAATTAATAAAGGCTGCTTGACAGATTACGTTTAAAATAGCATTTCTGAAAAAATAAGGTTAAGATAGTCCACAAAAAAAATAGCCCAATCAAATTGTCATTTAAAATAGGGCCCACGTAAGCATGAAATAGGCTTTTTTTAGTTTTATTGTTTTAATTGATCTATTAGGGTGTTTTTTAAAAGCTTTGGGGTTTCCCCCCAAATTTTTTTTATGGGAGAATTTTTTGGGACCCAAAAAACCCAAAGGGAAATTTATGGGTGATGGAAGCCCAATACTGTAGAACAAAATTGTCCAGGCGTGCAGGGGAAAAGGGGGAAAAGGGGGGGTTGGCCCCCGCAGAGTTTGCGAAAAAAATAGGTCAGAGCCGGACTTCCAAAATTTTTTTTACTATCTATAAAGTTGACATCATAAAAAAGTAAATTCAAGCATTTACTGTTTTTTTTAATTTTTGGAACAAAATTGTTGGTTATTAAACGATACAATAAATATTTAAAATTATTGTGTAATATTGGTTTTTTTTATCATGTGATATAATTTGGAAAGGAGTCATTTAAATTAGTGATGAGCGGGCCGGTCTTACCCCTTGGTTTTTTTTTGGTCTTGCAAAGACCCCAAACCCAGGGGCCAAAAACCCAAGACCGGGGATGCAAAAAAGACCAAGACCAAGACCGGGGGGGTGCAAGACTACGAAGACCAAGACCGATGGGGAAAACTCTTGCACTTCGCAACTTTTTTTAAAAAATTTAAAAATTTTTTTTTTGTTTTTTTTAATATACAGAGGCATTTTGTACAAACATGACAAAAAAAGTATCAAGAACTGTCAAAAGGGGGATTATTTAATAAGTAAGAGTTTATTAAATAAAATAATAATTAAATCGATCAATTTTTTTTTTTAGTTCTATAGTTCTTTAACAACGATAACGAAATTAAATTTAATAACATGTTTTTAAAAAAAATGAGATGGTGACTCAAGGTCCCACAAAGCTTGATATCTCCGGGGAAACGTTTACGACAGAGAAAACTAGGGGCAAAAAATTTTGGAAGCTGAATATTACTTTCATAATTTTAATGTTTTTTTTTTTTTAAATTGCCATCAAGGATGTCACTTTCAGGGTGGATCAAAAAAATCCAAAATTCAGAAATACATTATTTTTTTTTTTCACTGTAAGAGGTAGCACCATTAGATTGCTTCTTAAATTTTAAATAATTTGAAAGTAATGGATTAATAAAAAAAAAATTTGCCATATGATAAAGGAATACTTTTTATATAAAAAAGGGTTTAAAAAAAACTTCCGGGGTTTGACGAAAAAGTCAAAACCAAAAAAAAAAATTTAAAAAAACCTCTACGTCGACATTGTTCCTAATAACTACAATTTTCAGCATATTATACAGGGTGGCGATTTTTTTTAAAAATTTTTTCCCCATAAATTTTTTATTTTAGGGGGGAAAACTAAAAATAAGGGAGTTTTCTTGAGGGGTGGAATAAAGAAAAATTCTGGGGAAAGTAAATATTTTTACATTTTTTTTCCCTTTTTGTCTATAATTTTTGTATGTTTAATTTTTTTACTATAACGATTTGGAGATATCGAGCTTTTCCCCTTTATCTCCCCTTTATCTGCAGATTGTTTATAAAGTATTTTTACAAACTTTGTACGACAAATTCTTAACCAATTTAAAGGTAAAAAGTTTATATAAACTAAAAAATTTTTTTTTAAAATTTTTTTGAATCAGAAACTAAT
>JAHBCN010025999.1:0-10935 GCA_019359885.1 Listronotus oregonensis | reverse complement strand
TTGCATTCGTCTAAAAATCATCAGAAAAATTTCATAGGTTTTCTTACTTTGGGATCGGTATCCATTTTTTCTCAGCACTCTACCCACTGATCTTCTTAAATTAACCTTTTTGCAATTGTATTAATGAAAATTGTAGGATTTTTAATAACACTTGCCACTACCATAATTTCCTTCTTTTCCCCTTTCGTTTTTTTCTTCTGGGACACTATCATGTTTTTTTTTTTTGGAGATAACAAAAAAATGTCGAAGGTTTTTTAATGACTCTGAATAGTGGAAATCGTGGGAGTCGGCCTGGTTGGAAATAAATTAATAAAAATTTCCCCCAATTCCCCCCTAACAGGATTTTCACTGAAATTTAATAATTTTAATTTTCTCTTCCAGTTCGTAAACATCCATTATTAATAATTTTATTTTTTAAAAAAAAAACTTTTTGGTCAAATAATCAAAAAAAAAACTTTAGCTGTCGACGTTCGATAGAAAAAAATTATTTGGGGAAAAACGTATTGAGTTGATCCCCGGCCGCCCCCTCTTATGAATTTGTTTACCGAAAATTTTTGATCGTAACAATGCGTGCGGCGTTTTTAGGTACCCCCAAAATGCCCCGGATTTCCTATGTTCGCAGTCCTCTGCGCTTTACTGTATAATCGTTGCTGAGAACTGTTTAAATTTAAATGATGTTGCCTATAACAAAAAACCTATTTTTTTTAAATTTTTATTTTTTCAAAAAATTTTTCCGATTTTGATTTTAGATCTAAAAAATTTGTTTACGTTTCCCCAAAAAAAAAAAAAAGAATACATACCAAACACTCCCCCTACAAACTGGCGTTGCCTTAATTCTAGTCCTTGAATTCGTTGCTTTTATTTGTAATTTTAAATTTAAAAAATACATGGGTCGTATGAAAATAAGAAAATAGACGAAATATTTGATTTAACGTTTATTTATCAAAATTTAAAAAAATAAGTTTATAAATTTAAGGTTAACGGTAAAACGGTAACAAAATAATTTTTTGTTTAACACTACAACAAACTTAAAATAAATTTAGATTCATCTTCATTCAGACAAGCTTCCCATATATAAAAAACAATTCAAAATATGCAAATGATTTCCTACATCCCCAAGGTCATGGTTTTCCATTTTTACAAAAAAAAAACATTATTTTGTATGCCTAATTCTAAAACTAAAACAAAATTACCAATAATTGTCGCGAGTATTTATTTTTTTATATTAAAGAACTGTTTTGAATACTGTTTTTTTTTTTTATCTACACTAAACCCTGCATCTTCGTCGGTCTCAATTCCAATATCTTCATAAAGGTGTTGTTTAGTTTTTGGATAATTTTCCAAGATGGCGTCTAATATATCCAGGCACATACGCTTCCGTTTTCTATAAGTCCCTAAGTATTTATCGTAGTTTGCCTGAACCTTTTTCTTCACCTTAAAAAAAATATAAACTATTATCAGCTTTTCTCGGAAAAAAAATTGACACTGTATATTTATAAAATCTATTTATGTAGAGATTCCAAAATTAGTGTGCAATATTTTTAGGTATTGTTATAATTTGCGAAATATTAAAAAAGTTTTTACAGTGTGTCCCAAATTGGGGGGAATTATGGGGATTTGGAAAACCATAGATAGAAAATCGGTTAAAGGGGGGGAAATTTTGGAAAATTATGTTGAAGCTAATCCCGTTTACTACATGGTTTTATCTATTCGGTTTTTTTAGAACTTTTGAAAAAACCTGAAACATCAGAAAATATTTTTTTTTATAAGTGAAAATTTTTTTAAATTTAAAAAAATTCTTAAAAAAATTTTTTTTTGAATATACCGAATGGTCAATTTTTATTTTCTACGTTTCGGGTTTTTAGAATCATCATCAACTTTATTTTTTTTTATGGACCCATTTGGTTTTTACGTAGCCAAATAGTGCTTTTTATTCTGATTTAAAATGTATAACATGTTATAATTTAAAAGTTTATAACCTTTTTATTCAAAAAACCAATATTTTCTTAGTTCCCCTTTATTCCGGCGGCTTTTTTTTGTAAACAAAAAAATATTAGTAATTGGCAAAATAGATAAGCTGAACAGATTTTTTTGGAAGGGGTTTTCCCCCAAACATAACTATAACGTTAATACCGTTTACAAAAAAAAACCCCCCGTAAAATTAAATTTTAAACAAGTGAAAAAAAAACGAAAAGTGGCAAATTTAAAAATTCCCCACTAAAATAAAAATTTAAAAAAAACGACCTAAAATTTAAAATTTGTCCTTTTCTTAACATATTAACGATTTTTTTTTAAAAAGTCCTAACTACCCTATGAATGGTTGACTTGGGGTTTTGGGAATTTTTTTCAACATCCCTGGCTGAAGATTTGGTTTTTTCTTTAAAATGTTGGTTAACTTCTTAGATCGTAGTTTTTTAAAATTTCCCCAATTTAAAAAATTTTAACTATTTTTTCAAAAATATTTGTTTAGGATGCTCCCTTTGGAAAATTGTGGGAAATACTTTTTCGCATATGGAACATTTCTTTTTTTTTGGGGAAAAAACGTTCCCCAAAAAAATCAAGTATTTCTTTAAATAATTAAAACCCCCTTTTCAAAGTTAAAAAAAAAAATTTAAAAATGCCCGACTAACTTGATAATGACGCTAGATGACATTCCGGGGAATCAAGGACAACTGAAAAATATTTTTTTTTGAAGTGGGGAAAATTAAAACTAATAAAATATAACATTTATAAATTTTTAAATGTATAACATGTTAGTTTGTTTTTTATATATATATATATATATATATATATATATATATATATATATATATATATATATATATATATATATATATATATATATATATATATATATATATGTTATTAAAGAAAAATTCCTACTGTCTCGGTGTATACAAGAGTATTACTCCGTTTAAGACAGTTAAGAAGACATCCTGTTCTCTATGTTGTCCACTGTGACTCTCTCCTAGACATTCGCCCGCCTTACGGGTCTCGTCAGTAGGGCTGTAGCGAGTGCACAGTGAACAACAGGGGAAAAACGTCAACTTATTGAACAAATATCATTGTTCATCGGTAAGATATTAAATCCTACCTTTGATGCCCCTACTGAAATCACATTCAGTAAAGTTGGCATCAAGTGTTACCAGGTGGGTAGTAGATATGTTGTAAAGAAAAAAATTCCCTACTGTCTCGGTGTATACAAAAATTATTACTCCGTTTAAGACAGTTAAAGAAGATCCTGTTCTCTATATTTGTCCACTGTGACTCTCTCCCTAGACGCGTTTCGCCCGCCACTACGGGTCTCGTCAGTAGGGCTGTAGCGAGTGCACAGTGAACAACAGAGAAAAAAAACGTCAACTTATTGAATAATGTCATTTGGTGTTTGCATCGGTAAGATATTAAATCCTACCTTTGATGCCCTACTGAAATCACATTCAGTAAAGTTGGCATCAAGTGTTACCGGAGTGGGTAGTGAATTATGTTATTAAAGAAAAAAATTCCTACTGTCTCGGTGTATACAGAAGTATTACTCCGTTTTAAGACAGTTAAAGAAAGTATCCTGTTCTCTATGTTGTCCACTGTGACTCTCTCCTAGACGCGTTTCGCCCGCCTTGCAGGTCTCGTCAGTAGGGCTGTAGCGAGTGCACAGTGAACAACAGAGAGAAAAAAACGTCAACTTATTGAACAAATATCATTGTTCATCAGTAAGATATTAAATCTTACCTTGGATGCCGTACTAAAATCACATTCAGTAAGTTGGCATCAAGTGTTTACCAGGTGGGTAGTAGACATATTATTAAAGAAAAAAATTCCCTACTGTCTCGGTGTATACAAAGTATTACTCCGTTTTAAGACAGTTAAAGAAGACATCCTGTTCTCTATGTTGTCCACTGTGACTCTCTCCCTAGACGCGTTTCGCCCGCCTTACGGGTCTCGTCAGTAGGGCTGTAGCGAGTGCACAGTGAACAACAGAGAGAAAAAACGTCAACTTATTGAACAAATATCATTGTTCATCGGTAAGATATTAAATCCTACCTTTGATGCCCTACTGAAATCACATTCAGTAAAGTTGGCATCAAGTGTTACCGAATTAAGGTAGTAGATATCTTATTAAAGAAAAAAATTCCCTACTGTCTCGGTGTCATAAAGTATTACTCCGTTTTAAGACAGTTAAAGAAGACATCCTGTTCTCTATGTTGTCCACTGTGACTCTCTCCCTAGACGCGTTTCGCCCGCCTTACGGGTCTCGTCAGTAGGGCTGTAGCGAGTGCACAGTGAACAACAGAGAGAAAAAAGCGTCAACTTATTGAACAAATATCATTTGTTCATCGGTAAGATATTAAATCCTACCTTTGATGCCCTACTGAACAATGATATTTGTTCAATAAGTTGACGTTTTTTTCTCTCTCTGTTGTTCACTGTGCACTGCGCTCCCAGCCTACTGACGAGACCTGGCTGAGCAACTGTCACAGTGGTGCCTCAGATCCAACGATGGGCGGGTAATGCTCTTTGTACACCGGACGAAGAGACGCTTAATAACAGCTACCCACTCAACGCTTGATGCCAACACTGAATGTGAGTAGGGCAAGAGCAGAGTTCAACACCGGCAGACAATGATATTTGTTCAATAAGTTGACATTTCTCTCTGTTGTTCACTATTGCGCTACAGCCTACGGCGACCGTAGGCTGACGGCAGAGAGTCACAGTGAACAACGCCAAGCTGTCTTCAAAACAGGTAATGCACTTCTTTAACCCGCCGAGAACAGCCGAAATTTTCTTTTTAATAACATATCTACCCCACTCGGTAACACTGATGTAACTTTACTGAATGTGATTTCAACCAAAGAGCAGAATTTATGCTACCGATGAACAATGATATTTATTCAATAAGTTGACGTTTTTCTCTCTGTTGTTCACTGTGCACTCGCTACATTTGCGAGGACAGCCCGTGGAGAGTCAGTGAACAGAGAACGGGATGTCTTCTTCGGCTGTCTTAAGAGCGAATACTTCAGCTCTGCAGAAATTTTGCTTTTAATAACATAATCTACTTACTCAATAACTGCACCAACTTTACTAGTCTGTTCAGTAGAATATCTTACCCGATGAACAATGATATTTGTTCAATAAGTTGACGTTTTCTTCTGTTCGCTGTGCTCGCCTATTCTGACGAGACGGAGCGGCTGCCGGGAAGGTGGTGTAAGAGAGCAGGATGTCTTCTTAACGTCTTCAAAAACGAGAGTAATGCACTTTTTATATATATATATATATATATATATATATATATATATATATATATATATATATATATATATATATATATATATATATTATTATATATATATACAGGGCCGTATCTAGGTATGGCCCCCCCCTTTGGGCCCGACTTAACATTCCCCCCCCCACACACCAAAGATTTGGGAGTGAAATACCCCCGACGAAAACAAAAGATTCGGGGGTTTTCCCCGCAAAGTTTTTGTGAACCGAAAATTTTTCTTTTAAATACCAATTTTGTAGTAAAATTTGTGTCAAATTCTATATTTTTTATATAAAAATATTAGTCTATTATTTGAAGAGGCATAATTTACATAAAACAACTGTTTGTATTTGACTAAAAGAAGTGGAATGTGATACAACTTAGAATAAATTTTCTCATCAATAAAATCGTAGTTACAAAATACGCGCTGAGGCCTACAAAAAACGTAACATTTAACTTTTAAATTAAATATTATGCAACAAAAAAAAGAACTAGTGCTGCCTCCAATTTATAAAATACTAATTTATTGGCATCTTAAACATTAAAAATTCAAAGAGCTACATTCTTGATGTAGGTATCAGGATAAATTGATAATAATTTATACATTTTCATATATTAAAAATAATTAAATTAGGATCTAAGTTAAAAATTTGTTATAAAATTGTTCTGTTGTAATTTATTTATTTGATTAATTATTATAATATAACTACGGTACTGACACTGTTTAAAAAAAAAACATTTTCATAGCCGATTTTGCGCCCCTAGTAGCTGCGCCCTTGGCGGGCGCCCATCTCCCACCCCTAAATACGGCCCTGTATATATATATATATATATATATATATATATATATATATATATATATATATATATATATATATATATATATATATATATATATATATTTATATATATATTATATTTATTTTTTATTTATTTATTTATTTATTTTTAAATGTAATCATTTTGGAAATATTATATTCATAAAATGTACAAATGACTAGAATGGGACAACTTTAATCTAACATATTTATATTATTTTAATCTATTAGATAGACAAGTTTTTTTTTTTTTTATTTGTCATAATTTAAAACGTTAAATTTAAAAATATCACGTTATGTTAGCAATTAAAAAATATTATTTACTTTGAAACCTTTTAAAAATTCTGTGGTCTTTTAAAATACGTTTAAATAAACCTTCGTTTTGCCTTATACACATTCTACCTCTACGGCTTATACTTTGCGATGCCCAAAGAATTTTAAAACGTCCTATTTCATTAAATTTTTCCGCTTGTCTGATTTTTTAAAGGGGATTTTCACGGTAAATATCTAAGTTGCATAAACCATATCGTACATATGGCCCAAAAATTAACTGAATATTAGTAAGCTCCGGATTGAAAAAAAAATTGCATCATGTATTTTTTTATGTTTTTTTACAGCAACCTGCAGCACTAAACAAAACGCCCAACACCGCTTTCTGTTAACACAACAACAAAAACAAATACCAGTCAATCCATGACCAACTAATTATAATTTTCAATTAGAATTTTCTAATGTATAAAATAATTTGACCAGAAAAAACATATAAAAATTGATTAGTCTTATTTGTGTAGACATAAGCACGATTTCAATTAGCCTTTTTCCTCTAAAGACTTAAAAAATATCCGCTAGGGGCAGTACCGGTAGGGGGGTACAAATAATTTGAATTCTGTATTGACAACAACGTAAAATGTACGATCGATTTTAGTTCAGTACTTTTCACGTTGTTTGTCAATAGGCCCCAAATTGACCCAGCCTCCCACCACGTTAGCCTTCCCTGCTGGATGACACAGTCAGGAAAAGGCAAATGTCTTCTCTTTCCAAAAGTAGTTAAATTCCCTAAAAAAAAATTGGGGCGTACTACACTAAGCACACCAGTTGCAAGTAAAACTCCTGGAAAAACCCCCCTAATTTAGTTGATTTCCTAAATAACGTGCAGGATTAAAAAGTATATCACTTCAAAACATTAAGCTACCTTAAACTTATTTTAAAGATATTATGCAAAAACATCTTAGGCTGCATTTTTCGAGGTATACTTTAATGTTTTTTTTCCTATTTTGAGAGGTACAATGAGTCCTAAAAATTTTGCCAACTAATTTCGGGACACCTTGTATATGTACCTCGGGTGTAACTGGATCAATTCCATTAAATTCCTTCAAAGCATCCTTTATACTCCTGAGTTCGGTTTCAAGTTCCACTTTTTTCTCGCAAGCCTCTGGCAATGACATTTTCCCCGCGACTTCTTGGTACTGTGCCATGTTTTCCTTTATTTTATTTGATTTTTCTCGCAAATTTGACGATATTTCATTTATTTGTCTGTCCACTGCCAGAATTTGTTCGCTTAATTCTTGTGCGGAAATTTTCGTATCTTGCGATATAAAATATACCTTAAAAGTTAATATATACTGAGTCCTTCCAAAAGTATGTATACAAAATTTTTAAAAAACATGTTTTTTTTTCTAAATTTCTTAATATTAAAATTAATTGTCAAGAAATAAAAAACAATTTTAAAAGGAAATAAAAAGAAATGATTAGTTGTACACCTTACCTTTTGTTTCCCATAAACTTTTCTCTCTAACTTGTTCCTTTTCCACCAAAGAATCCAAAGCTTTTTGAACGGCACTTTTTCCAAAGTCTCCCTTAACGCCATTTTGGATATCATTTAACGAATAGGGCCGATTGTGCTCCTCTAGAAAAGCCAGTACTGCTTGGACTGCCATGTTGAATTCGATATTCTAGTCAGGAGTTTTCTGTAAACAAAGAATGAATTTTTTAAACAATAAACTTCAGAATTTAACTATTTAAATAAATAAATAAGTTAAATTGTTTTCCAAAACTATTTGAGCAAAATAAAAAGCAGCCCAAACAATTGTATACTAACAGCGAATTTTCATTTGACAAAGGACAATGGGGATAAATTTGACAACGTGTTGTCAGCAGTTGTTTACGTGTACCCAGCAGGTTAACCCCACTACCATATCTATCTCTTTTGCCCTTATATCATAATCGTCAAGCTACGGTGACGGTGGTTGATAAACTGATCCATGAATAGAACCCAGGTTAGGTTAGGTTTGGGTTTATTTTTAAAGTGAGTGAGACTTTTTACGCCCTCCACTGCGACCGCTCGGCCCATTGGGCTCCCCTTTTTATATTTCTCCCAATAGGATCAGACTTCTAATGAATCCGATATTAGATTGGAAGGGGGTTCTTACATCTCCTCTTACTCGTGTCGCTGGGACACAAAGGCACAATATGTGTTCTGATGTGTTCTGGTGTCCCTGTCTCCTGGAGAGTATGACGAGCAGATGATTAGATCCGTCATGCCCTCCTCTCCCGGTCAGTGACGTGGGTAGCTACCAGGTCCTTGTTACAGGAACCAGATGTTTCTTCTGGGGCCCGCATCCCCGGCCCCCCTATGAAAACGGTTCTATCCGCTTTCTGTTTAAAGCCGGGGAACCCCTTTTCCCTACAAAGAGGTTCTGTCCGCCTTCTTTTTTGGATTCAGGGATCCCTTCCTAAGGGGATGGATTAGCCCTTCCCCGTGAAACAGGCGCCGGTGATTTCAGGGCACCTTTCGAAACAAACTCACCCGTTTCGGTCGGCGCACCTTTGTCTGCTTGTGACCTTGGGTGACACCTCTCGAAACGGATTTATCCGTTTCGGTCAGCCCCCTTTTGTCACTTTCTTCCTATGAAAGCGGTTCTGTCCGCTTTCTTTTTAAAAACTGGGGAAGTAATAGTCCCCCACGGCAGAGCCCCGCATTACCCCAGTAAGGCTAGATACTCCCAAGAGATCCTTTTTATCTCAGAGGCACCGTTGGAGACACCTGTTTAGGGGACGGGATGTCATTCATCATCAGCACGGTATGCTAACACCTTGAGTTCAGCCTTGTTTCATTTTAGCTTCGGATCCCCTTCCATACGCTAGCCAAAAGAGTTGCCGATAACCAGCAACTCTAGCGCATGTTCCAAAAGACCCTACTGGGCCCAACCACGACAACGACGTGTGAACACAGTGGTGGGAATAGAACCCAGAGTCTGTATACTAGGACGTCTTTGCTGGGACACTTTGGTCTTTTTTTAAATTAATTCGCAAACTGGAAAAAGGATTTTTTCAAAGATCTTTTACTACTACTTGCTAAAGTTTTTCTTTCTTTTTAGGGTAGAGATGCAACGCCATATTTGGAAAGAAACAGAGTTGGTCGAGATGCCATCGACTCAGCCGCAGCTTTAACAGACATGGGAAAATATCTTTTTAGAGAAAGGAGATTGCCAGTTTACGATATTGCAGTCGCCATAACAAAGTAAGTTTTTAATCTAATGGTGAAACTGATTTTCATCTTTGGATCTATGTGTTAATTAAAATCCCAATAAGAACACCCTTCTTGTCTTTAGAATATATACCTGATTCTGAGTACCTACCTATTATGTATTTTAAAATTTTAAATTTATATGATTTTTTTTATCTTGGGGAAGTCCACGAAGGCTGATGGGTATGTACTAACGTACCGTGAATGACTTAAGTGTGATAAGAAAAAGTATACTTACACGGGAGTTGAATATATTGAAGATTTGGAAAAGAGAAAACTTCTGCGCGTAGCAGGTTCCATAGTCTGGACACTCTAGGGATGAAAGATCGAACAAAATGGTAAGCTGAACTGTAAAAGGATGCATAAAAGTGGCACTACGTGTTGCTCTGTTAGGCGCTGCTAGAGAAGGAATTAGACTGGCCAACTTGCCGGAGCAAAAGCCGTAAAAATACCTACAAAAGAGCGACAGATCCCCTCCCCCACAGCCCGTCAGTGGGAAAGAATAAGGAAGCTTTTCCCTAAGCGTAAGAGGGTCTGATTTGGTTATACAGATTAGAAGAGAAATACTTTCTGGCTCGAAAGATAAAAGCTTTTTTAAAGCTACTGAGGCTATGGATGTAATGTGTTTGTGCCAGTTATGGTTCTACTCTTTGGTCTGCAGGATTTGGGCGCTTACATGTGACGGTTTTGGATGCATTAAACTGGAGAAGATTTTTTGCTCTAACCAGTTCAAAATTAATTTAAGGTCTTGTCGCCGCTTTTAGTACAAAACTAAATCGACTAAATCAACCAAATGACATTGCCAATTATTTCCAAAATACCTATGCGACTGCAATCGCATGTGTATGTTTAGTTCTATACCTGTTTAAGGTTTTTAAGTGCCTCTTATAATATTTATTTATATTTTTTAGGAATCTCAACTTTTTTTCGTAGTCTTAAACTGTATAATATTCCTTTATTTTTATTTAGATATGACATGTGCAGACGAAGAAAAGGTGGTCGGTGTACCAAAGGAACAGCCGGTAATTTTACTGCTTCGATATGCATATATATTTATTTATACATTTTTGTTATTTATTTATTTATTTATTTTTAACCCGAACTACTAATGCCAAATGACGTTTGTAAATAGCTGTTGCGATATGGAACAAGGTGTTCAGGAAGAAACATAAAAGACACAAAAATAACCTAAAATAATGGGTACTAACACCAATACCTTAAACCAACGACTTCTAAGAATATAGACATTACGGCATAAAAGCAAACAAGATAGATAAAGAAGTAAGATTATCCGCAGGATACATATGCTACAACTGACGTCAAGCACAGCCATT